>SKCR01029932.1:0-81988 GCA_019454045.1 Zanthoxylum bungeanum
ATCCAATTGAGTCTCAAAGGCCCAATTAGCATCCAATATTATTCAATTAAAGTCCAATGGGCTTTCAATTAATTCTTTAGGCACGGGCTTTGGCCATTATGGATCAAACCCAAGATGCCAAGGCCCAAGTTAGGAATCACCCTATGCCATAAAATCAATTTAGGTCCATTAGGCCCAATTAAATTATGAAAAGCCCAATGTCATATTTTTAGACTTTATGGAAATGGTTTAGGCCCAAATATGATCCAAGACCAAAATTTGGCGCAGTCAAGCCCATTAGCCCAATTACAACAATTAAATTAATACATTATTCCAAATTACATATTAATCCAATTCAAGTGTAATTAACATAATTAATCAACTAATCTAATGTTTCCAAAACATCAATTTAATCCAATTAATCATGCATAATCATTCAATTCATGTCCAACACAAATTGAAGCAAAATCAATCCTCCAACAACATGCGTAACTCACGACAATAGCAATAAAAATCATTCAATTTGATTTCACTTCAATTAAATCAACATTCAATATTTCTTCATGCTATTTAACACATCCAATTGTCAAATTTCCAAAATTCCACCATGAGTTCATCTAGGGTTACATTCGGCTAACATAAGGATATTAGAATTAGAATTTTGCAACAAAACTCCACGGGAGAAGCATGAAGCTTATGGATTCAAGGAGAAAAGAAGAAAGATGATTGCTGTGAATAGTAACCCATGTCTTACTTCCAAAGTTGACTTGGTTTAAATATTAAGGTTGAGTGTTGAATTTGGTTTGAGTGTATTATAAGTAAAGTCAAGCTTTCTTTCAATAAATCAAATCCATGAAATAAGCCTAACCACTTCCATCACATGTCTAACATGTTGATGTAGTGAAGTGGGTACCACCACTTTTAAATTCGAAATTTAAGTTGGCTAAATCAACACGCAACTTTGCTCGGGCTCAGGTTCATTTATTTCGAACTAAACGAATTTGCCGTTACGACGCAATTAAATACAATTTAATTAAATAATAATGCATAGCAAAATTATTACAAAACTCGCTTGTGAATTAATTTTAAATTAATTCGTTAGCCCGAATTAAAATCCAATTTTAATTCCGCTTTGAAATCCAATTTCATTTATTATATCAAATATATTATTTAATCGATTAATTCCAAATTAATCGTTCTCTTCCTTCTATCCGAATTTTATCCCAGATAAATTTTTGCCGCAATTAATCCTAGATTAATTTTCTCTCTCATAATTAATCCCAGATTAATTCTGTTCGCGTCAAATGTCATCGGTGAATTTTTGGGAGACGACTGAAGAGATCTCTGGATATGTTGGCAGTAAATACGGTCATCGAACTATCCGAATACGTGTGTACCGCGTACCACATTCTTACCGATTTACAAGACATGGTTGGCTTCTAGCAAAGCACCGTGCCTACCCAATTCTCCAGAAATATTCTTTTAAGGAATACAAGATCTATATCAGGCGTAGTATATATAGTATTACGTATTACGATCCAGTATCGGAAGTCACATGTTAGGCTTAGGGCTGGAGTTGTGTCTGCCCCGTATGAAGCATATATCGGATCACTAGCAACTAGTCTCTTTATGATCGGAAAGTTATGACCTAGTCATACTTTCCCGATGGCTATAGCACTATAGAGTACCAGTTATGTATCCCTGCGTGATCATCATCTCCATATGACTGAAGTGATACTTCCATCTTGACATCACACCCAATACACTACAATTCTCAGTATACCCAGAAGAGGCGTACACAAAACCTGTTAAAGCCCCGGACGACCAAAACCAAAGTATATTGATTGTCGCAAGTATTAGCGATGCAAGTCTCAGGTTAAGACCATATACACCTACCCTGATTCGGATTCCCATAGACACATAGTCATACTACCAATGTGATTCTGAGGGGTCTATCCAGAGCGAAGCTGTTCCCGTACCATCGGCAAACAGAACCTCCTATCACACTTGCATGAGTATCCAATACCCAAATATATGAGAACTATGCTGTTGTGCCCTCACAACGCGCACAAGTGTAATACTAGTCTTTTACGCATTATCGACGTCCAATCTTGATAATACTACGACTATGAATATTTAATAATTAAACCTTACGTAGATTAATATTGTCTCATATCTTATTAATCTACTACTAATCATATAGACTTTTATCATTTATATATCCAGGTAATCCAGTTACAAATGATAAAAGAGCAATTTTCTTTGTCACATAGTTAATTTTGTACAAGAACACCATGTTCTTTACAAAATAGTGATGCTATAGGTCATAATTATCCAACACCTAGTGGCAGTATAGTTTTCCATACTAACTCGCCTTTTCTGAACGATTTGGCCACGACTTTCCGATTATATCCCTTGGCCATCTTTGTCTTCTACGCTTCCAAACGATTGATGACATCGCATTTGACATCGTCCAATTCTAATAAATTTTGGATCATTGCTTCACTGTAATCTTCCCTTGTCAATTCTTTTTGCAATGCCACCCTAGTGGATTTAATATTGACTTCAACTTGTAATACGACCTCTTGACCATATACTAATTGAAATGGCGTGACCGAGGTACTCGTTCGAGGTGACGTCCTATAATCCCATAGAGCCTAACTTAAGCATTCGTCCCATTGCCTGGCATTGTCCGTTATCATTTTTCGAATCAATCCTTTGAGGGTTTTGTTGGACGATTCTGCCTGACCATTTGACTGGGGGTAGTATGGAGTAGTGTTTACCAGTTGGACCCCATATTCGGTCAGAAAGCTCCTAACCTTTTCGCCGTTCAGAGAAGTGCCGTGATCCACCATTAATGTTTGAGGAATACCGAATCGGTGGATAATATGCTCTTTTATGAACTTGATGATTTGCTCTTGAGAAATCTCTACTACCGGAATTGCTTCCACCTATTTGGTGAAGAAATCCGTGGCGACGATGATGAAGGTATGTCTTTTGCTAGATGCGAGATAAATTTTCCCTATCAAATCCATCGCTCATCCTATAAATGGCCACGACTTAACAACAGAAACCATTTCAGTTGTTGATGCTCTCTGAATGGGCCCATGCTTCTGACAAGCAATGCGTCCCTTAGCATACAACAAACATGATTCTCCCATTTTCGGCCAATAATATCTGCTCCTTATGATCAATCACCTTATCTTTATTCCGGCCTAGTGAGCCCCACAGACCCCTTCGTGTATTTCGGCCATAATAGTCTTAGATTCGATGGCCCTACATATTTTAAAAACAGACCATCTTGGCGTTTTTTGTATAACACATCTCCCAATACCACATAGTTCAAGGCTTTTAGTTTTAGCCTTCTATCTTTCCCATTTTCTGGTTGTCTTAGGAACTCTTTGATCTCTCTTCTCCAATCGTCCTCATTTTGGACTTCAGCGGTCATGACGTCCATCACGCCATTTCGCCTCACCAGGGCTGGTTTGGCCTCCTCTCTCCTATATACGTTATCTATGCTTGTCTGTTTATACCCTGAGGCTGTCTGGGCCAAGTTATTGGCCACCTCATTCTTCGCCCTTGGGACGTGTTCCAGCTCTACGAAGTCAAATTGATCTAGTAGCTCTTTGGCTATATCCGACAGTGTCATGACTGACGGACTTTGGCACTTAAAGACTCCGGTCACCTGTTGGATCACTAGTTGAGAATCTCTTTTAATGGACATGTGTGTCACTCTCATATTAAGAAGTATTTCCAACCCAAATATCAAAGCCTCATATTCGGTCTGGTTGTTTGTGCAACATTCGTCCAACTTGACGATGAAATGGAATGGTTCTTCTAACGGACTGACCAAGACTATTCCCATTCCTGCTCCTTTTGACGTGCTAGACCCATCGAAATTCATCGTCCACGGCTTTAAACTGCATTCGTCTATTTCCATTTCTATTTCTTTAGTGGTACTTAAACATGGGTGATCAGCTAAGAAATCCGCCAGGGCCTGATTTTTTACGGCCTTTTGGGGTTCATGTCGTATATCGAATTTCGACAATGATAGAGGCCAAAACCCAACTCTTTGATGCAAAATAGGACGGGAAAACATGTACTTTATTATATTAATTTTTGTAATTAAATACACAGTAGTCGGCCTAAGGTAGGCGCGTAATTTAGTACATGTGAAATACAAAGCCAAACACAACTTCTCCATTGGAGAATAATTACATTCATATTTCAACAATTGTCTGCTGTTATAATAGATGGCTCTTTCGACATTCGCATTATCGTTCTGTGAAATCATTCCAGCTATGGATTGCTCTTCAGCGGATATGTAAAGCTTCATTGGCCGTCCTGACACAGGGGGTACCATTACCGGCGGTGGTTGTGACAAATAATTCTTCAGGCTCTCGAAAGCCTTTTGATGTTCCTCGGTCCAGACAAATTCGCCCTTATCCTTTAGCCTCAGGAGTGACGAGAACACTTTAGTTTTTCCTGCACAGTTAGAAATGAATCTTCTTAAGAAATTAACTTGCCCTAGGAATCTTTGCAACTCTTTTTTGTTTTGGAGTGGCTTGGCTTCAGCAATTGCCCGAGATTTATTGGCATCAATCTCAATTCCCCGCTGGTGGACTAGAAAGCCCAAGAAATTTCATCCACAAACCCCGAAAGAACATTTGGCAGGGTTTAACTTTAATTTGAATTTCCTCATTCGTTCAAAAGCCATCGCTTAGTGGCTAAAATATTCGTCCATGGTCATAGACTTAACCACTATATCGTCTACATAAACCTTTATAAAATTACTGATCATGTCATGGAAAATTAGATTCATGGCCCGTTGGTAAGTGGCCCTGGCGTTTTTTAGGCCGAATGACATTACCACCCACTCATAACATCCTAAAGACCCCGGGCATCTGAAAGCCGTTTTATGAATATCATTTTCGGCAATGTAGATTTGGTTATATTCTGCGTACTCATCCATAAAAGAATACACTTGATATCCTGTTGTGGAATCTACTAAGGAATCCACTGTAGGCATGAGGTATTGATCTTTTGGTGTTGCCAAGTTTAAATTCCTAAAATCTATGCATATTCTTAGTTTTCTATTCTTTTTCATGACAGGGATGATATTTGACAACCATTCTACATATTTGGTCGTTACTAATGAATTTTGCCTTCAAGAGGCACTCAACTTCTTTTTTAATGTCAGGCATAACATTGGGTGCAAACCTCCGGGGAGGTTGCTTATATGGCTTGTGGTTTGGCATAATTGGCAACCTATGTTATAAATAAAGAAATCATACCATTTTGTACAGTTAAAATATTTAAGAAATAAAGTAAGAAATAATTAATTTTAAAAAAATAAAAAAAATTGTTATAAATAAATATTTAAAAATAAAAAAATATAAATTTTTTTGAGATAAATATTACAAAATATTATTTTTGAAGTAAATATTACAAAATAAATAATTATAAATATTTTTAAATGAATATTATTATTTTACATACTAAAAAATAAAAAAAAAATTAATTATTATACATATTAAAAAATAAATAAATATAAAATTTTAATAGAAATAACATTGAAAGTTCATGTTTTTATTAGTAGAGGAATTTGTATTCCCCGTCTTTGGTGAGCAATCCAAATTCTACCATTTCAAATAAATTGAATTCTCATGGAATTCAAATTGCTTCCCCGCTTATATAACCAAACAATGGGAATGAGAAAAGAATTTGAATTCATTTCCACTCCCATGGCCTAAGAGTTTAAAATAATTTGAAGATGCCGTAAAGTCTACTAAAAAATTGAAATCTACATGTTTAATAGATAATAATCATCAGTAAGTCACGCATAAGTTATAATCACAGCATGCAATCTTTATTTAATTTGGATTAGCACACCAGTATCTGTAAGGCCAGTTCACCTAGGTGAATTAATTTTGCTTCTTAATTTACTTGTTGTAAGCCAATTCCTTTTTTTGTCTTCTTATACATAAAAGAATGCACACAAACGAAAGGTTTCATTGACAGATTCTTATAATATATACAACAACAACAACATAAGAAATGAGATGGAGCAGCAGCTCACCAAGTGAAATCACCTGTATTGTTGTTTGTAGCTAGCTCCCTCTCAAAGCTTCTCAAAATATCAACTATTAGAATGCAAAAATTACTCTTCAAATCACTATAAATGGGAAAGTATGATGTAAGAAAATGAACCTTTTAAGGAGTAAGCGGAAGATGTTATCTTCGTAAACACCATAAAGTGGGACTCCTGTTGGATTAAGCGGTTATGGCCATCGGGTATAAGCAATGTTGATATCAATCGACAAGCACTTGCCCTAAAGAACGTTATCCATGTGGGCTACCACACTTGTCCACAGAATTGCAACCTTTAACCGCAAAAAAAAAATGTCTTCTTAACACTAGCTCGAAGATGTTTGCTTAGGTACCAAGGAGGATACAAGAACTGCCTCCCTACTTGCAGATTTTGTAGCAGCAATCTCTTCCAAACACTTCCATGTGGCATCATGTTGTGATTTGATCTCCTCTACTTTTGCTTCAGTCTCTTGGAATTTTCGCAAGCATTCCTCAAATAGCTCAGGATCTATTTCAGAGAATATCTTGCGGATATTAAGTGTCAAGTTCTGCACCACCTGATTCCAGTGGTTACAGCCATTTTTTTCCAAGGCAGGGAAGATAATGGGAAGTATAACTTTCCTGTTCTGTCTAATTAAAACCTCAATGTGATCATTGTTCCACAGATACAAAGCCCTCTCTGCCACCTGTCAAAGCAATCATAAAGTAGCCAAAATTTTAATTTGGAAACTGGATGGGTCATATAACCAAAATTCGTCAGAGGTAAAGACAAGGATTCTTATACAAGCAAATAGAAAGAGAATAATTGGCATAAGACTCCTAAATGAGAATCTCGTTCAAGGAACATGATTTCAAAAAAACTGTGAATGCATGAAAGGGCATGGAAAACTTTTTGAAAGTTGACAAGTCAAACTTGAAATGATTGCAGCAGGGAACAGATTTTGCTGGTTACTAACCAATACAGCACAATAGTTAGTTCATGAAAACAGAAGAATATGTTTTTAGCGGATCCTACTATGGCAAAGCCCCGCCCCTATCTTATGAACTAGCCAACTTCTAACAAGATTGGTTCACTTCTGTCGGTAAAAATGAAATAAATACTGAGACTGAGCAGTGAGCACACTATCTATCGCAACAAAGAATAGTTTGAAACCAATACTGCGTTAAAAATTAAAACGAACAAGGCATGACATGCACACCCTATCCTTAAATTTTTCCATTAATTTAAAAGCCCAGTGACAAGTAGCAACAATATATATAATCTACCAGGATAATTTTCTGAGAAACTTGCTGAAATATTGGCCTCCAGGCCGTCCACGCACTTTTTCATTTCCCAATTTCAAATTTTCACCCCTGTTCTCATCATTGTTTAAAAATACGCCTGAGGCGCCCGCCTCGCGGTGACGGCGCGTTGAGGCGGCCGCCTATTGCGGTTTCTGAGAGGCGGCCGCCTCTCAGCCTGTGAGACGGCCGCCTCATGCCGCATCACTGCAAATGCACGCTAAAGCTTTTTTTTTTATTTTAAATTTTTTTAACTTAAACGACGACGTTTTGGAATACCAAAACGTCGTCGTTTCATTCGTACAAAGAAAAAAAAATCACAATTTCTAGGGCTTAACTCGTCTCGACGTTTCATTCACCTCAAAGTTCTCGGCTTCAAATCGATTTTTAGGGCTTTCTCGGCATCCTCTGCATTTCTCGGCGATGTTCAGCTTGCTCGACATCCTCTGCTTTCTCGGCGAAGTTCAGCTTTCTCGGCGACGTTCAGCTTTGTCGGCGACGTCTGAAGGTAATTATTTTAATGTTACTGCATCCTTTCATGCTTGATTTTGTCATAACTTGTCAAGTGATTGGGAAATTTTAATTCCATATTCTCAATTTTACTTATCAAGTGATTGGGAAATTACAGTTGAAATGAAATCAAAACGACCCCAAAAGTTATTATATGCCTGTGCATTTGATACGTGTAAAGACAATTTGGAATTTGCATTTCAAGATTTGTAGATGACATATTGCTTAAATCCAAAGTATTCTTTTCACTAAACACATGGAGAACGTATAAACTAACTGCATGAAACATGTTATTATGAATTATGAAGAAAGTAATGTATTTTGGATTACTTATCAATAGTTTTTTGAACATACTATGAATTATGAAGAAATGAATGTATTTTGGATTATTTTTCCGATTTTCGGATTGAGGCGCCCGCCTCACCGCCTCAATAGCCGGCCGCCTCGAGGCGCCGCCCCGTATTTTTAAACATTGGTTCTCATCTTACTGAGTCACCACACAAGGACTACAAATGGTGAAGAATAACCACCACCAGAAAAAAATGCAATTTCTTACATTTAAACTTGAAGACCAGCACAAATGGGTACAAATCACCAAAGCCTGGGGTGCAACAACACCAAGAGTGCTATCGATGGTAACATAATTATGCTAGTAAACTATCCAAAAACGATTCAATATAAGAAAGTTGTTTTGGGATGTGTGGAAGACAATTAGAAAACAACAGACGGAATTCCAGACCTCAAGGAGGATGCAGCACACACAAAGATAAATCTTCATTTTTCCTCTTTACACTTAAGAAAGTAATGTGTTTGCAACTCTTATCAGAATATGTGCTGGAATAATACCTACCTATTTCCAATGTCCGAACAAGATATAATTAGATCGTTTATTGACATCAAACTAATCCTATTATACTCAGAAGTTCATGAGCTCAAAATATGTTCTCTTAACTATTTCACATTGCCAAAAGCCAAGTTCCGAAACCAGCTAACTGTTACCACTGAAACAAATGATATCCATTCATCCATCATGGCTAGTAGCCATCAGACACATTCAACTCTTACAAAATTATAACCAAATCAAACCAAACAAAGTCTTTTCCCACTATGTGGGTTCGGCTGCACAGATCCTTTGACACCATAGTGCTCTATCTGAGATCATTGATTCATCAAGTTCCATAAAAACTAGGTCTCTTTTTATGGTTTCTGTCTATGTCAATTTAGGCCAACTCTTACAAAACTATGATTCAGAAAAAGTAATATGCTATCCTAGCACTAACATATTTGATTTTTCATTTTGACCAAAATGGATTTATTTTCCTTCATGCTAATTAATATGCCAATGCTCTACAGTGAAAAGGTGCTCAAAGATCTGGAAGTAAGAACAGCAACACTTAATATATCTATTGCAACAGCCAAAGGAGACGAGCCAAATTCAATTCAAATGGATGATTTTGATAAAACCACACTTCTTCATATGGGGTTATGAGCTCACAACAGTAGGAAGTGGCAGAAATTAATAAATAAACATAAAAATTGACAAAAGAAAAAACATAAAACAGATTAACAATAAAAATAATAAAACAGGAACTCATTCTTTTCAAGTTTGCCTATAGGTTTATAAGTAAGCCCTTCTCCGTACTTCAGAAAGCCAAATAATACTCAAAATTTGTAAATAGTCAAAAGTGAAAATACGATAGAAAAGTGAAGATAAAAAATTTGTACGTAAGGTTAAAGTTTGAAGTCTTATACCTGAAAGTGTGAACTATTCAGGCAACGAGCAATTTGACGGAACAGGGGTATCATACATCTTTGAAACTCTGCTGGTTGAGTTGCTTCTAAAATTTCCTCCAGCTCGCTTAGGAACATAACCTCTTTTGAACTCTTAGTTATTGGCCAATACTTCAACAAACCCCTTATAACAGTGTCTGCAAGCTTGCAGTCTTTCTCCACAAACTGTGTAATGCAATATGATAATGGCTGATGGTACATTGGAAGGCATTTTGGTTTGTGAAGTGGAATTAGAACCCTTATAAGGAACAATCTGTGTTCTTCTTTAAGTGGCAGAGCAAAACCATTGATTATACTGCCCAAAACCTCTAAAAGCTCAGCAATCCCATTATGCTTTTCCCGTTCAAATATAAACCGAAAGAAGATATTGTTGATAGCTTTCCTGATAAATGGGCGATGCACCATAAACTTCCCATAGATACGATGTAGAATTGTTTTGAGATACTCCCTTTCCCTGGGATCCTCGGAATCAAAGAGATCTAATAATTTGAGTACAAATGAGTGATCAAAGTACCGCTTAGCCAACTTTGCATCTGTCTCAGGAGATGCTACAAACCTCAGAAGGAATTCATACACAATTTGCAAATGAGGCCATGCAGGGTCCATCAAAGGCTCTTCTTCTTCCAGATCAAAGGCTTCTAAAGCCTTGTTTTCACGGGTTTGTGGTGAAAGTGATCTAAATAAATTGACAGATACCATCTTTATAACTTCTTGCATGATAGTCTCTGTGAACTTTCCATTTGCAGAAGTAACATAATCCACAAGTTCAAGCAATGTCTGGCGCTTGATGTCCTTCTCTTTCAAGTTCTTAGCTGGACCCGTGAAGTCAAACACAACACAGCATAGATTCATCTTTCTAATAAGCAAGTTTTGCTTTTCAGAGCTTGCAACATCCCTAAATCCAGGCAATGCTTCATAGGGAGCAACTACGGAGTTTCCATTCAGTTTTGGATTTCCGACTTCGAGAAATTTACTTCCTTGACCATCTCCTAAATTAGAAGCAGAATCAAGGCCAGGAAGAGTCATATGGTCTGAATTCACTGGCCTATTATTCCCAAGATCATAGCTTCTTGAACTACCGGTAACAATAGAAGGAGGAGCAGCCGATCCCCGAAATTCACGATTCTCAGATGACTTGGATGGCTTCCGAGGAAGCCTACCAAGTATCTGCTTGATCATTGCTCAAATATTGTAAACAATGAACAACAGAAGTTCTAGATATAGCTAAGACACCAGAGGCTAATTCAAAGCAGAAACTGCTCCATCAGAGAGAAATGAACCACAACATCACAATCAAAGACGAAAACCTAGATGCATAAATACATTTCAAACCAAAGAATCAACAAATCCAATACGATGAACCATATTACAAGATAAAGAAACCCTCCCCCAGATGAAGCTTACAAAAATCCCAGTAGCACCAATGAAACCATCAGAGAAATAACTCTTACTGTGAAACATCATCCTCTAATAAATCAGATAACTTTCTTCAACTTTATGATATTCAAGAACAATAAATGAAACCCTTAGACTTAGAAATTCAAGAACCCGGATCGGATGCAGAGATGAACCAAGAACAAATTAACGATAACTATTAACAGCCCCTATTTTCAAGTCTCTTCTGATTCACTTCCAGTGATTCCACATCCTAATTTCTTCTCAATTAGCAGTTAAACGACGACAAAATCTGGGTTCAACCAAAAACACCAAAATAATTTTTTTTTTTTTAAAAAAAGGGGTAAAAGCTAAAGAACTTAAACAGTGAAAAAAGTGACACAGTACAAGGAAAAAAGAACAGAAGATAAAATAAAAAGCAAAATCCTGATGAAATGGGAAAATTGTATGAGATTGGTAGTTACTTGCAGTCGCAGTCTCACAGAAACTAAGCTTGAAACTTGTGAGAGGCCTAGCGCTCTAGATTTTTTAGTTGTTTCATTTTATTTTTTTGGTACAGAAGCTATCAAAACAGCCCGAACAACGGAAATCAAAAAGACGTCATAAACTTGTATTGGTGGTGATCAAATCAAGTCATTCTCAGCTCCCAAGATAACCGAGATGGATAAGAGAATTCGTAAGAATATTAGTTTCTTTATAGATATGAGTCATTGAGCACTCCCAATTTTTGACAATAAGATCCTTACCTGAGTTAATTAAATTGAACGTAGGATGAGTTTGCAGAATCGGATTGTTTATTAGGTGAACACATTCTTTTAAATTCATTTCCACAATGAGGAGGTTACACCCCATCTCAAGGCACATTTAAAGTCTATGTAATAGCCTTTATAACTCGACTTGAAGAACAGAACCAAAACCTAATTTAACAGATAATCCCTTAATTCATGAGCTAATAGAATCTCTTACAACCACGCCAACAACCCCAAATCCATCCTTATTACAACTCTCATCAGTATTGAGCTTCCAGAAGCCTGGTTGAGTAGGCCGTCATCTTGTATGGATCTGTCAACTGGGATTGGTTATTGCTAAAATTCATTTCTTGACTTCTGTTGTGAAATCACTTTTGGAACAAAGCCAATGCGTCTGCCAGTTGTATTAACTATCCATAAATGAATAAAAAGTATAAGTTAACTTATAAATTATATAACTTATAAATTATATAAAAAACACTAAAATATAAATTAGCTTAAAAAATAATCATAGTGATATTATAATTTTATGAATATTAATACTAACATTAACTTATCCCCTCAATATAATTTAAGAACTAGTGAGATTCATTCTAACATGCACTCAATTTAACAAATTGATGAACATAGTAAAAGAGAGATAAAATATAAATTTTAATATATTATTATTTAGTTTTTTATATATTAAAATTAAAATTTTTTATCTTTTAATTTAATAAGAAGATAAAAAAGAAATGACGAAAGAGAGGATCCCTGTAGAAAAACTATAACTATATATATATATATATATATATATTAGCAGATGGGTACTAAAAATGAAGTAAACAAATCAATAACCTTAATCTAAAATGAGTTTTTGTTTAAATATTGAGTTTTGAATATTGGATTAGAATTTTTTAATGATTTTATTTCTTGCTTTATTGCATTACCTAATGTTATATATAATGTGAACAAACATTGACCATCATCATGTGATGGCGACCAATATCTTCCCAAAAGAAATAGAAAATAAGAAAAGAAAAATCTCATCTTATAAACTCGGTAATCTTTTTGTCCAGTTTTTTCACTCTCAAATTTTTATCTCTAGATATATATAAAAATAAAATTAAGTGATTTTCTTCCTAAAAAGATACATAAGATTTTTTTCTTCCTAAAATGCCACATAAAATTTTTCTTTTTTCTTCCTAAAATATTATAAGATTTTTATTTTAAATTTTTCTTTTTTCTTCCTAAAATATTATAAGATTTTTATTTTATTAAAAAGATACAAATCTTATTTATAATTAGATTTTCCTCAAGTCTTTATTATTATACAATATTTTTCTTCCTCTACATAATTTTTCTTCCTAAGACACCATATAGAATTTTTCTTTTTCTATCACATAACATTTTTCTTCTATTTTAAAATACAAATCTTATTTATAATCAGATTTTCATCTAAGTTTTTATTATTATTATTAAAAAAATATCCACTTTTTTGGAAAAGTGCAAAAAACAAGTTTTTTTGGAAAATAAAAAAAAAATATTTTTTAATTTATTTTAATAGGAAAATGATGTACATACATCTATGTAACAAATTCATTTGTTGGCATGTACATACTCGTGAGTCCTAAATCCACCTTAATTGATTCTATTGGTGTATTCTAAGATAAAATTTATTTGTTAGGAGTCATCATATAATACCATTAAAACTATTTTATCAATTGATGGGAAAAAAATATCATAATGTCAATCGATAGAAAAGACAGATGGAATTTTTTTTTTAAAAAAAAAAAAAAAGAAAAAGAAATAAAGTATACTATCTCAATTTCTGCTATTGATTAAAGGCTCGCATCAGACGTTAAAAACAGTTTCTCAAGAAATTTTGATATTCTATTCGATTTACGTAAAATCTGTGTTGTAGATCCTTCAGCTAGTTGAATCTCTGGTTCCATATCAGATTCCTTAATGTTGGGATCAAACTCTTCTAGTTCAATCTTTCAACCATTATCACTTTCTCTCAAAAATTATTTTTCAAGAAAAATGGAAAAACGAGCAACAAATTCATTTCGTTGATTAGAATCGTAGAATTGATATCCCAAAAAACTTTCAGGATATCCAACGAACCAGTATTTATACCTATATGTGTTCACGTGTCGGGTCGGGTTTTTTTGAAAAATATGAGACCCGATAGGGTCAGGTCTGACCGGCGTAAACACACACGTATAACGCAAGCGCACGTATCGTTCAAGTAGTATAAAAATATCGATCCCACCATGACTTAATTTCTATTGTTGTTATTAATTATTGATACTATTTATTTACAGGTATCTAATTATAGGGAGAAGAGAATGATTACTTTTGATTGGTTGAATGTGAATTTGATAACTAAAATACTTAAAGACACTAAAGAAAATACTAAAGAAAATAACAAAAGACTCAAAGATCTAGGGTTGTGATTCCACACAATATTATTATAAAGATGAATTGATTTTCTTATATATGTGTAATAAATCAGTTTGCTAACCTGGAACACGAAATTATGCAAAAGTCTTTGTCGATGGTTAGCTACAAATACCCAGTATAACCCAATTGAACCATATGTCTATGTCAACCAAATTATCTGGATTCATTGAGATCAAATTCCAATAGTGGCTACCTCCGCCCGACAGGTAAGAAATCTATTAAAGGGTTATCTATCCTCAAGGAAGATAGTGAGCTATTGAATCTAAGGCTGAAGACATTTTTCACCTACAATTATGTCATTTGACGCTAATGTTTCAGTGATCTTGATTACTATAGTCGAACTATCCAATCAACGATTTCGGGTACAATCAGATGTAATGATTACAATAGTCTAACTATATAACCAACTATAAATGATCGGTTAAATTCAAATTTATTGATTACTATAATCCATTTATATAACCAACTATAAATGATCGGTTAAATTCAAATGTATTGATTACTACAATCCAATTATATAACCAACTATAAATGAAGTAGTTTGAATACAGTCTAACTGTTCAATCAAAACAACAATTGAATATTAGTCCAACTAATATATTTATTAATAATTAATGACGAAAATTGAAATGAGCGCATATTGGCAAGTATTTAAATGAAATTGCAAATTTAATACTTGTCTCCCACTATTTTTCGGCGAGCCTCTAACCCTCTGTGGAGTACTCGGGAAACCTAGTTTCCTAGTGGGCTAGGATCCCGTTAAATAACACACAACCTTGACTTTGACCAACAAGTTGTACGAAACTTAACTAGGTAGATCTCTAAGATCAATTAGATCCTATCCAATTTCTAGATCCAGTAGGTGGACCTCCAAGTCCGAAACATATATCCAATATATGCCAATATATCAAATATATTGCCTAACCTTTTCCTCTATATCAATTAAGCCTTGGCTTTGGCTCAACAAGCTTAATGAAACCAGTTAAGCGTGACCCATTGACAGTGGGAAAGCTTCGTAATCGAGGCCGATAAACAAGAAGTGACCTTGACTTTGGCAAACAAATCACAACTTGCCCAAGGCGTACGATATGGAACAAATCTTTCCTGATTCAAACACATTTGCGATGAACAAAGGTCTTGACTTTGGCCAACAAACCAATGCCAATCTTGGATCTTGAGAGAGAATCACTCAATGGAAGGAAAAACGCTTAATATGAAATGAGAGTTTTTGTCGCGATTTGGCAACCAATTTATTATCTTTAATTAGGTCTCATCATACACCCTTAAGCATGCATTATAAAAGCATAATAAGGCGCGATAAAATTAATAATGATATGTTGATGGATATACAACAAATTATTCCTAGAACAAATCTCTCATTTTCCCCTCTTCCGCTAGCACTATTCATACTTCTACCCAATTACATAATACTTCTAAAGAAACCTTATTTTCATTGAGGGGAATTGGTGAGAAGATAAATACAATGAGAAAATAGGTAATAGGCTGGACACGCAGGTCCAATTTAATAAATTCTAAATTTATTACAACAATTTCCAAAATTGCCCTCACCCTTCTAATATCCATCTGATATACATTATTCATACATACATCCAAGTATCCACACAAAGCATGTTATTCAATCAATCTAATCCAATTAATTAATCTTTGATTAATGACCATCCAATGTTCAAACAACGATTTGATTTGCACGAGTCTGGTTAGTGCGTAATCACACGCGTATAACGCAAGCGCACGTATCATTCAAGTAGTATAAAAATATCGATCCCACGAGGACTTAGTTCCTACTGTTGTTATTAATTATTGATACTATTTATTTACAAGTATCTAATTAAGGGAGAAGAGAATGATTGATTTTGGTTGGTTGAATGTGGATTTGCTTAAATAAACTAAACAAAAGAAAATAATAAGAAAAATAAATAAAAGACACAAAGATCTAAGGTTGTGATTCCACACAATATTATCCTAAAGATGAATTGATTCTCTTATATATGTGTAATAAGTCAGTTTGCTAACCTGGAACACGAAGATATGCAAAAGCCTCTGTCGATGGTCAGACGCAAATACCCAAATACCCAATTAATCATATGTCTATGTTAACCAAGTTACCTGAATTCATTAAGTTCAAGTTCCAAAAGTGGCTACCCCCGCCCGACAGGTATATGTCTATCCTGTAAGAAAATCTATTAAAGGGTTATCTATTATCAAGGAAGATCGTGAGCTATTGAATCTAAGGCTGAAACCTAAAATCCATTCGTCAAGTTTATTTTAAGTTTACCAAATCAATCTTATTAATGGCCAATTAACAAGAAGCATTAAGCTTAAGACTCAATAAACAAACTAAAGAATTACCCATAAAAAGAAAATCAATTATTACATGTGTGGATATTGTGTTTCATCACTTCCCTAGAATAAAAATAAAATGTTGGGGGTTGGGGGATCCACCTTTACTATTTCTAATTTAGAAATCTCTCTTACTATAATATAGAATTTATCAGTGATATTACCAACCAGCCATATAGGCGATATCCTCATTAAGTCAGATTTTAATTAAGTCTGATTGACCATAAAGACGGTATCATTATTTGTCCATAAACCAGCCATATAGGCGGTAATCATCTGTCACATAAAGACCGACCATATAGGCGGTGTCACATTATGTCAAATAAATAAAACCAGCCATTAAGGCGGTATAACCTTTTATGTTAAATTATAATTTTCCATATTATAATTAAGGGAGATTAATCTTAACTAAAATAATAAAAGCTTCACCCTTCCTCCAGCGGAAAATTAACTACAAAACATAAAAGTAAATAAAAGAAATTAAACTACTACTATTACTGAAAATAAAAATACATAAATTGAATACTGAAAATAAATACAAACAAGATGCAATCCTTAAATTCCTTACAAAAACCTAAGGAAAGCATGAAAATTACAAATGAAATGACTTGATATTTATAGGAAAATCTAAAGGCTTCCATCAATTTCTCCACCAATTGCTCCTCCAAACACTCCACCAAACACTCCACAAAATCCTCCACCAAACATGCCACAAGACACTCCACAAAACACTCCACCAAACTGTTGGAGATTCTAAGGTCCCAATGATCAATAAAACAAGCATGAACATGTGTGAATACATTCGAGGAAGTTGCAGAATACTTACATCGAGCGGTTGAGCGACGCGCGAGGCAACAAAACTCTTCACTGTCCACTGTCATGGTCACAACAAACTGCAGTCCAAGCTCACTGGTTTGGAGTCAATTATGGTCCTTCGTCAAGCTCCAAGCTTCGTCGAATGGTTCCCAGCTCATGAGTGGACTTCCCTATCACATTCGCATGTCTCTCGGAGAGCTAGCTCTCTAGAAATTTGCCAAAAATCTCACCATTTTTGCTTCCCCATTCACGGTTTTTGGTGAACAAGAAACCAAAAAATGCACAGCCCTTTGTACGTGAGAAAGATGAAGAGAATGGAGGAGAGAGAGAGAGATAAATGTGTTAAGTAATTTTGGTAATTGATTTCTCAAATCAAATACACAAATTTTGGTTCCAAAAAGTCAAGGTAATTAATGCCCACAAATGCCAACCACACACATCACTCAATCACATCAATCACAAGTTGTCAAGTCACATCACTCAAAGTGACAAGTGATTTGACGCTTGATGCGACTAATGATTTGACGCTTGATTTGACTTGCGTGCCGCCCTCGAATTCGAAATGTGAATGCGCTCGCAAATAATCCCAGGCTCGGGTTCGCTAATGTTGGAGAATTATGACCCATAGCGTCACTATTTTTACAGATCATGGTGTTGTTGTACAAATTAATTATGTGACAAAGGAGATTGCTCTCTTATCATTTGTGATTAGATCACCTTACATGTATACATGATGAGAGGTCTCTATGATTTGTTCCTGGACAGAGAATGATATGAGACAGTATCAGTCCACGTAGGATAAATCATTAAATATCCCTAGTTAGAGTATTATCGAGATTGGACATCGATAAATACGTAAAAGACTAGTATTGCACTTGTGCGCGTTGTGAGGGCACAACGACATAGTTCTCATATATTTGGGTATTAGATACTCATGCAAGTGTAATATGAGGTTGTGTTTCATCGATGGTATGGGAAACAGCTTCGCTCTGGATAGATACCCTCGGAATCCCATTGGTAGTATGACTGTGTGTCTATGGGAGTCCGACATCAGGGTAGGTGTATTTGGTCTTAACCTGAGACTTGCACCGCTAATACTTACGACAATCAATATACTTTGGTTGAGGTCGTCCAGGGCTTTAACCGGTTCTGTGTACACCAATACTGGGTATATTGAGAATCGTACAGTATTGGGTGTGATGTCAAGACGGAAGTATCACTCCAGTCATAGTGGAGATGATGTCACGTGTGATACGGTATTAGTGCTCTTAAGTGATGCGCGGCCATCGGGATATTATGACTAGGTCATGTATATCCGATTATAGAGACTAGTTACCAGACATCTGATATGTGTTTCGTACGGGGCAGACACAACTCCAGCCCCAGGCCTAACACGTGACCATCCGATACTAGATCGATATGCACTATACGATGTATACTACGCTTGATACAGATCCTTCATTCCTGTAAGGATATTTCCGAAGAATTGGGTAGGCATGGTGCTTTGCTAGAAGCCAACCTTGTCTTGTGAATCGGTAAAACGTAGTACTTGGTACTTACGTGTTCGGATAGTTCGACGACCGTATTTACTGCCAACATATCCGGGGATCTCATGGGTCGTTTCCCAATGATTCACCGATGATGTATGACTCGCACTTTAATTAATCTGGGATTAATTCGATGAGAGAGAAAATTAATCTGGGATTAATTACGGAAATATTTTATCTGGGATAAAATATCATCTAAAGAGAGAACGCGATTAATTTGGAATTAATCGGTAAAATAAATTTAATAGTTAAATTTGATTTTTCTAATTAATTTATTCAAATGGGCTAAAATTAATATATCGGATATATTGATATGAATTGGATTTCATTACGAAATTAAAATCGGACTTTAATGCGAACGAACGAATTAATTTAGAATTAATTCGTAAACGACGTTCATAATATATTGCGAGGCATCGATATTTAATTAAATTAAATTTAATTATTTAACGACGGAAGTTCGTTTAATCGGATTAAACGAAACCGAGCCACGGCAAATGTTCGTAGAGATATTTGAATTTTGAATTCAAATATGTGGGGCCCATGTGTGGTAGGTGTACCTACCACCCAACTACCTTGTTTTGCTTTTTGAAAAACCATTTACCCACACCTACCAAGTTTAGGGTAAAAGTGAAATGGTTTTACCAAAAGGTGAATAACAAAAGGGCTAACTCATTATTATTCATTAGATGAATATTGAGAAAACCCTAGACAACTCTCTCTCTCTCCCATCTTCTTCAAGCTCAGGCCCAAGGGGACAAACTTCACTGTTTTTTTGTCAACAAAAACGTGAGCAGTCATGAGGCATTTTGTGGATTTTGTGGCAAGATCCAAGTGCTAGCACACTCCTAGGAGACATACGAAGGTGTTAGGGAAACCCACCCACGAGCCGGGAATCAAACGATGAAGATTCGAAGCTCAAAAGGTGAACCAAAACTGAAAAACAGTGTGCAGTGGACTGGTCACTGCAGTTGCGTTTTTGGAGGTGAAAATCAATTTTGTTCTTCACCAAATCGTCTCAACCGATCAATGTGAGTATTCCGCTACCTCCTTTGATGTATTCACACATTATTTTCATGCTTGTTATGATCTTGGGACCTAAATAGAAACCAACAATGGCATCAAGAGCCTAGGTTCAAGCATGAAATTTTTAGGGCTTAAAATTGGGTATTTTATATTTGAGCATGATTTGAATAAATTGGATGTTTGAGTATGCTTAATACATGTTGAATTGAAGATTGATTGGATCAATTTCAAGAAAATGGTTTGGAATAAATTTTCCCCAATATATCTATCTTGGCCGAATGTATAGGGTTCATGTGGAATCATGGAATTTTTTGATTTTGATTCATTGGATAAGTTAGAATCATGATGGATAATGTTAATTTGAAATTAATTGGATTAAATTTTGAATTGAACAAAAATCCCCAATTCCTTATGTTGGCCGAATGGTATAGCCCTAATTTAGTCTTGGAATTTTGATTTTAATTCATTGGATGTGTTGGAAATCATTCGGGAAGTTGATTTAATGTCGATTGTGGATTAATTGGATTGAAACCGAATTGGACATGAAATAACTCCCTTGGCCGAGACATGTAGCATGGTTAATGGGTTTGATTTTTCATCAAAGTATGTTGGACATGTGATGATGATAAAAGCATGATTAATTGGACAAAATGATGTTTTGGAAATATTGATTTGGTTAATTAATCATGTAATACACTTTGGTAATTAAATTGGAAATTTGGAATTGGTAATTTAATATTTGGTGCTTAAAATTGGATTTGGGCTTTTAAAGTTGTAAATGGGCTTATTGGGCTTTGTTGTACAAAGTTGGGTTTAGGCAAATTGGATTGGATCCAATTGGGCCCAAAACCGCTTCCATAAAGTCCAAATGCGACTTAATGAACCTTTAAAGTTTAATTGGGCCCAATGGGCCGAAATTGATTTCTGGCTTATGGGGTTACTCCTTGATTGGGCTTTGGTTGCCGAAGCCCATGCCTTAAAGAAATTAATTTAAAGCCCATTGGACTTGAATTAAACTGACGTTGGACGTTAATCGGGCTTTGAGACCCGTAACGATTAAATTTGGAATTTAAGTCGTAAAAGGTTTATTAATAAAGTGTAATATTTAATTTGGAATTAAAATAGTGAATTAGTATTAAATACATATTAAATTGGATTTAATGTTGTAGTTTAATTTAATTCGAGAATTCGTACATTGAGTACTTATTCGCAAAAACGAGTTTGACTCGCTCAAAATCAAATCGTTGTTTGAACATTGGATGATCACTAATTATCAGATTAATTAGTTTGATTAGATTGATTGAAACATGCTTGTGTGAATACATGGTTGTGATGAATGAATAATTTATATCGGATGGATATTAGTCGGGTGGGGGCAATTGTGGAAATTGTTGTAATAAATTCGATTGATTAAATTGGACCTGCATGTCTAGCCTTATCACCTCTATTCTCTTTGTATTATCTTCTCACCTATTCCCCTCAATGTAAATGAGGTTTCTTTAGTAATGTAGTGTAACAGGTAGAAGTAATACAAGTGCTAGTTTGAGAGAGAAAGTGAGAGATTTGATCTAGGATCAATGTGTTAAGTATCCATCCGCATATCATTATTATTTATTTTCATATGCGCTTTATTATGTGTTTAGAATGCATGTTTAAGGGTGTATGATGATGAGACCTTAGCAAAGATAATAAATTGGTAGCCAATTTGCACGCGAAAAACCTCATCAAATATCATGCGTTTTTCCTTCCATTGAGTGATTCTTACTCAAGATCTGAGACTGGCATTGGGTTGTTGGCCAAAGTCAAGCCCTTGTCCGTCGTCGAATATGTGTTTGAATCACGAGAGTTTTGTTCTATATTGGTGTCTTGTCCAAGTTGTGGTTTGTTGGCCAAAGTCAAGACCACTTCTTGTCCATCGACATTGATTACGAAGCTTTCCATGGTCAATGGGTCGCGCTTGACTGGGATCATTAGGCTTTTTGTGCCAAAGCCAAGGCTTAGTTGATTCAGAGGAAAAGGTTAGGTAATACATTGGATGTATTGGCATATATAAGATATATGTTTAGGATTTGGATATCTGCCTACTGGATCTAGGAGTTGGATTGGATCCAATTGATCTTTGAGATCTACCTAGTTAAATATCATATAATTTGTTGGCCAAAGTCAAGATTGTGTGTTATTTAACGGGATTCTAGCCCACTAGGAAACACGGTTTCCCGAGTACTCGACAGAGGGTTAGAGGCTCGTCGAAAAATAGTGGGAGACAAAAATTGAATTTGCAATATTCGTTTAATTACTTGCCATACGCGCTCATTCAAATTATTTGTCATATAAATTAAATGTTAGTTGGACTAATATTTAAATTGTTGTTTTAATAAGCAGTTGGACTGTATTATAGTTGATTATTAATTAGATTATAGTAATCAATATATTTGAATTAATTAATTTCAATTTACAGTTGATTTTATAATTGGATATAGTAATTAATGTAATTGAGGTTAATTGATTTAAATTATATTTGATTGTATAGTTGGACTATAATAATCAATATAATACATAGTACCACAAATCGTTGATTAAATAGTTGGACTATTAGAATCAAGATGAATGAAAGATTAGTGTTTAAAACATAATCTTAGGTGAAAATGTATTTAAACGACTATATTTTAATTGGGAATAATTTCAGGATGGTCCTGGAAATAAATAATAAGTTACTTTATTTGATGAAATAACCTATTATGCCTAAGCCAAGAATTAAGCAAATAGTAGAGCATAATCTTTGGAAGATTTATGTGATGATAACTTAAATGCTTAATTCGATATACTTGTCATAAATCTATGTTTAGATTTAAGAAGTATTAAAATTGCAATAAATAACTCTTGGAGGGTTAAAGACTATTCGAGGAGATAAGAGTAAAGTCAAACTTTGCAATTAGGTAAGTGGCGCAAGGCGCACCATACTTCAATATTCTAGAAACCCAAGGCTTGGCCAAAGGCTTCTGAAATATTTGAAAGGGCAAAGGCAAAATCATGATGATCTTCTGGGAAGATAAATGACATATCCTAAAGTGACTGCCATTTGGATATGGCAGACACGAAGGAATTAAAGAAAGGGCAAGGCTCTGACTTTAAGAATGTTTGTCTATATTATGTCTATTACTAGTATTAAAATTGGATTTTAAAAAACTTAGTATGGTACATAAATTATATGGATTGATGTTCAGAATCTGCTGTGAGCAGGATACTGACTTCAAGCTGAGATTAATCTGCGAATCAAAACGGGACGAAAGTCGCTGTTTCGACCGTAGAATCCTAAGTTTAGGAACTACCTTTTGGGTATGTACTTAATTAGGAACTGTTATAATGTAACTAGTTTGACTAGAAACATTATCTTTATATCAGTGTTTAATCCGTTGCGGATAGACCTTTATATTCTAGAACACTAAAGTGTTTCATTATATAAAGAATGATATTAAGATAAACACATTAGATGTGAGTAACAGAATTTATATTTTGAATATAAATAAAATATCAAACATATAAAAGACAAATATATAGCTCAAACTGATTTGATCAGTAGAGACTTATTTGTGGCATTGTTTCTGGGACACAATTAAACAAGACTCGTATATCCACATTTTTGAAGAGTGGGTACTAGGACTGATTTGACTATTTAAATAAAGTCTATGAATCTAGTTTATTAGGTAAAGTACCTGAAACGCTATTTACTTGGTAATAGTGAAAGTGCCACCGATCTGTTTGCCATATTCATAGTGAAGTAAGTGGGCCCATATCTAGCAATGCTAGATGTGAATATGAATATTTCGTGACCTTAACGGATGTGGCATCACGTTATGGTTATCTGTTTCTTTTGAAGAACAAAAATCGATAACTTTTAGAGTTTCGACACGAAGTAGACAAACAGATCGTCTAAAGTATTAAACCGTCGGGGTAAGACCGTGATGGAAAAATACTTAAGCAGTAAGTTTCAAACATACGTGAAAGAGTATAGTATTCTTTCAATGAGGACTCCTCCGAGACATGTCAGTTTGACTGTGTGTCGTACGGAGACGGAAAGAAACCAATTTTGTTGGACATGATAAGGTTAATCATGAGTCGCTCTAAGCTACCATTTCCTTCAACGGATATGCATTAACAGTGCAAGAACTTATTTGAATAAGGTTCCATAATAGATATCATATTAGATATGAACGGGAAAGAAACCGGGTTTCTCATTCCTGATGATTTGGGTATGCTAGGCATATGTTTGGATGATACCAAACTAAAACCCAAATAGGATAAGTGCCAATATAGGTTATCCTAGGGAAACCATAAGTATAGTACTTATACATCTCACGAGAGAGAACAATGTTATTGTTGCTCACCATGCGGTTTTCCTAAAGGAATACCGATATGCAGTGGTAAGTGGGAGGATGGTATAACTCGATGAAATTCGGAGTAATACTATTCAAGGCACGAAGTCCTTAATGGAACACAGATAGTTCATCAAGGATGAAACTATACCATTAATCTTCGAATACAAAGAACCGCGTAGATCGGAGAGAATCAGAAAACAACCTGGGGTATGGGTTTCTGATCTCACCTCATAAAGATGTCAATCTTGTTGAGGTAGACCAACCGACTACGTTTGAGGAAGTGATACAAGGTATCGACTCCCTTTTATGGCAAAGTGCCATGAGTCGAAGTGGATTCCATGTATACCAACTATGTTTAGACACTAGTTGATGTACCGTAAGGCATTGTGCCTATTGGTACTTAAAAGTCTTCAAGGAAGACATACATGGATGGCAACATACCAACGTACAAAGCTAGGCTTTTAGCGAAAAGGTATCGTTATCAACATTGTGTTGATTACGGTTCAACCTTTTACATGTTGCCACGGTAAATCCATTTGGATAATGCTTGCTGAAATTGTACATTTATGAAATGTGTCAGTTAAAGATCAAAATCGCTTTCCTTAAACGGAAACCTTTTGGAGGATGTTATAACATCCTGACGATTTTGTGTACCTAAACCAGCAAACTAGGTTTCGGGTTGTTCGATCCATGTTTGGATTGAAGCAAGCATAAGGTTCTTGGAATTGACGTTTTGATGTAATCATAATGGTTTATGATTTAATTCAAAACGAAAATAATTCTGTGTATATAAGGAGGTTAGTGGGAGCGCACTGACAATGAATGTCCTGTATAAAATAATGATAATATATGTCATTCTTGGAAATGATATTCCTATAAAACAATCGGGGAAAGCTTGGCTTTCGCGATAATTCTCCGTAGAATTCTTAGGAGTAACAACCTTTATTCTAGGAATAAAGATCTATTGGGATAGATTTAAAGTTGTTAACACTCTCTGAGAAATTGTACATTTAAAATGTACGTGACCTGGTGTCTCATACGCTTTGAGCATATGGAGTCACAATCAGACCAATCCGAGTGATAGTCACTGGATTGAAGTTAAGAACATCCGTTAGTATCTTAGAGATCTAAGGATGCTGTCTTATTCTGTGGAGATGGAGAACTTGAAGTGTAGGGATCGTTGTAGCAAGTTTCCAAACCGATAAAAAGACTATAAGTCGCAAACGGTACTAAAAGTTTGAATACCGGAACAGTGAGCTGGAAATCTTCCAAGCAAGATACTGTTACCATATAAACAACAAATACGGATTATTGCTGCAGCTGAGGCAGCAATAGAAGCCATTTGGGTCGATAATAAATCTAATTAGATTAGATATAGTTCTGTTAGCGCTGAGCTAGGCGTCAGCACAGGCTAAAGAATAATGGTCTCATCAACGATCCAGATATATACTTGATATTCATCTGATTCGTTCGGATCATACATCATGGCGATGTGATGATCGTATAAATCGCATCAGACGATAATCATGTAAATCCGTGACGAAAACTTTTCTCAGTAATTTGAGCCAACCGTATATAGTTCGGGTGTTAGGCACTCGAGTGACTGGCTATAGGCCAAGTGGGAGATTGTTGGACAATTATGACCCATAGCGTCACTATTTGTACAGATCATGGTGTTGTTGTACAAATTAACTATGTGACAAAGGAGATTGCTCTCTTATCATTTGTGATTAGATCACCTTAGATGTATAAATGATGAGAGGTCCCTATGATTTGTTCCTGGACGGAGAATGATATGAGACAGATCAGTCCACGTAGGATAAATCATTAATATCCCTAGTCAGAGTATTATCGAGATTGGACATCGATAATCCGTAATAAAAGACTAGTATTGCACTTGTGCGCGTTGTGAGGGCACAACGACATAGTTCTCATATATTTGGGTATTGGATACTCATGCAAGGTTAATAGGAGGTTGTGTTTCACTGATGGTACGGGAAACAACTTCGCTCTGGATAGACCCCCTCGGAATCCCATTGGTAGTATGACTGTGTGTCTATGGGAGTCCGACATCAGGGTAGGTGTATTTGGTCTTAACCTGAGACTTGCACCGCTAATACTTACGACAATCAATATACTTTGGTTGAGGTCGTCCAGGGCTTTAACCGGTTCTGTGTACGCCAATACTGGGTATATTGAGAATCGTAGAGTATTGGGTGTGATGTCAAGACGGAGTATCACTCCAGTCATAGTGGAGATGATGTCACGTAGGATACGGTATTAGTGCTCTTAGTGCTGCGCGGCCATGGGATATATGACTAGGTCATGTATATCCGATTATAGAGACTAGTTACCAGACATCCGACATGTGTTCGTACGGGGCAGACACAACTCCAGCCCCAGGCCTAGCACGTGACCATCGATATACTAGATCGATATGCACTATACGATGTATACTACGCCTGATACAGATCCTTCATTCCTGTAAGGATATTTCGGAGAATGGGTAGGCATGGTGCTTTGCTAGAAGCCAACATTGTCTTGTGAATCGGTTAAAATGTAGTACTTGGTACTTACGTGTTCGGATAGTCCGACGACCGTATTTACTGCCAACATATCGGGGATCTCAGGGTCGCTTCCCAATGATTCACCGATGATGTATGACTCGCACTTTAATTAATCTGGGATTAATTCGATGAGAGAGAAAAATTAATCTGAGATTAATTACGGAGATATTTTATCTGGGATAAAATATCATCTAAAGAGAGAGATCGCGATTAATATGGAATTAATCGGTAAAATAAATTAATAGTTAAATTTGATTTCTATTTAATTTATTCAAATGAGCTAAAATTAATATACGGATATTGATATGAATTGGATTTCATTAAGAATAAATTCGGACTTTAATGCGAACGAACAAATTAATTTAGAATTAATTCGTAAACGACGTTCGATATATTTGCGAGGCATCGATTTATTTAATAAATTAGATTTAATTATTTAACGACGGGAAGTTCGTTTAATCGGATTAAAACGAAATCGAGCCGCGCAAATGTTCGTAGAGTATTTGAATTTTGAATTCAAATATGTGGGGCCCATGTGTGGTAGGTGTACCTACCACCCAACTACCTTGTTTGCTTTTTGAAAAACCATTTACCCACACCTACCAAGTTTAGGGTAAAAGTGAAAGGGTTTTACCAAAAGGTGAATAACACAAAAAAGGGCTAACTCATTATTATCATTAGATGAATTTGAGAAAAACCCTAGACAACTCTCTCTCTCTCCCCTCTTCTCAAGCTCACGCCCAAGGGGCCAAACTTCACTGTTTTTTGTCAACAAAAAACGTGAGCAGTCAGGAAGCATTTTGTGGATTTTGTGGCAAGATCCAAGTGCTAGCACACTCCTAGGAGACATACGAAGGTGTTAGGGGGAAACCCACCCACGAGCCGGGAATCAAACGACGAAGATTCGAAGCTCAAAAGGTGAACCAAAACTGAAAAAACCAGTGGCAGTGGAATGGTCACTACAGTTGCGTTTTGGAGGTGAAAATCAATTTTGTTCTTCACGAAATCGTCTCAACGATCAATGTGAGTATTCCGCTACTCCTTTGATGTATTCACACATTATTTCATGCTTGTTATGATCTTGGGACCTAAATAGAATCAACAGCTAATTCCAAAATTAACGAATTTTACGTTGGTCATAATTAAATGATTACGCCTAGCGAAGTCACATTCACGTCGCTAACGATTAATTCTAAATTAATTCGTTCGCCCGAATTAAAATCTAATTTTAATCCCGCGTCGAAATCCAATTTTGTTTAAATATATCGAATATATTAATTTGCCGATAAATTCCAAATTAATGTTATCGCTCTCTAATTGATATTTTATCCCAGATAAAATATCTCCGCAATTTAATCCCTAGTTAATTTCTCTCTCATCAAATTAATCCCAGATTAATTAAAAGTGCGAGTCATACGTCATCGGTGAATCTTTGCGATGAAGCGGACCCATGAGATCCCGGATATGTTGGCAGTAAATTCGGTCGTCGGACTATCCGACACGTAAGTACCTCGTACTCCGTTATACCGAATTACAAGACAAGGTTGGCCTCTAGCAAAGCGCCATGCCTACCCAATTCTCCGAAAATATCCTTACAGGAATAAATTATCTATATCAGGCATAGTATACGTAGTATTGCGTATTTCGATCCAGTATCGGATGATCAATACGAGGCCTGGGGCTGGTACAGTGTCTGCCCCGTACGAAGCATATATCGGATTACGAGCAACTAGTCTCTTTAACATCGGATAATCATGACCAAGTCATATAATCCCGACGGTTGCAACCTTTTTAGAGAACCAATTGTGTATCCCTGCGCGATCATCATCTCCATATGACAGGAGTGACACTTCCGTCTTGACATCACACCCAACCACTACGATTCTCAGTATACCCAGCATTGGCGTACATAGAACCGTTAAAGCCCTGGACGACCGCAACCAAATATTTGATTATCGAAGTTTTAGCGGTGCAAGTTCTCAGGTTAAGACCAAATACACCTACCCTGATTTCGGATTTCCATAGACACATAGTCATACTACCAATGGAATTCCGAGGGGGTCTTATCCAGAGCGAAGCTATTTCTCGTACCATCGGTGAAACACAACCTCCTATTACACTTGCGTGAGTATCATATACCCAAATATATGAGAACTATGTCGTTATGCCCTCATAACGCGCACAAGTGTAATACTAGTCTTTTACGCATTCATCGATGTCCAATCTCAATAATGCTCTGACTAGGGATATTTAATGATTTATCCTTCGTGGATTGATACTGTCTTATATCATTCTCAATCCAGGAACAAATCACATGGACCTCCTATCATTTATATATATAGGTGATCTAATCACAAATGATAAGAGTGCAATCTCATTTGTCACATAGTTAATTTGTACAACAATGCCATGATCTGTTACAAATAGTGACGCTATGGGACATAATTGTCCAACAATCTCCCACTTGGCCTATAGCCAATCACTCGAGTGTCTTACACCTGAACTATGTACGATTGGCTCAAATTGCTGAGAAAAGACTTTCGTCAGCAGATTTACATGATTATCGTCTGATGTGATTTATTCGATCATCACATCACCACGATGTATGATCCGAATGAATCAGATGAATATCAAAGTATATATCTGGATTTTTGATGAGACCATTAATTCTTTAGCCTGTGCTCAAGCCTAGCTCAGCTGCTAACAGAATTATATCTAATATAATTAGATTTGTTATCGACCCAGAAGGCTTCTATTGCTGCCTCAGCAGCAGCATAACCCACATTTGTTGTTTATTCGGTAACAGTATCTTACTTGGAAGATTCCAGCTCACTATACCGCTATTCAAACTGTATAGTACCGTTTGCGACTTATAGTCGTTTTATCGATTTAGGAAACTTGCGGTAGTGATCCCAGTCACTTCAAGTTCTCCATCTCCACAGATTAAGATAACATCCTTAGATCTCTAAGATACTAACAGATGTTCTTACTTCAATACAGTGACTATCACTCGGATTGGCCTGTTTGTGAATCCATATGCTCAAAGCGTATGAGACACCAGGTCGCGTACATTTTTTTAATGTACGGTTTCTCGGAGAGTTTTCTCGAAAGCTAAGCTTTCACCGATTGTTATTTTATGGGAATATCATTTCCAAGAAATGACATATTATCATTATTTATAGGACAGCCACTGTCAGTGCGCTCTCACTAGCCTTCTTATATACACAAGAATCATTTCGTTTTGAATTAATCATACTCCATTATGATTACATCAAACGATATTTCCAAGAACCTAATGCTTGCTTCAATCCAAACATGGATCGAATAACCTGCAAACCTTGTTTGCTTTTATGGTACGATAAAACCGACAGGATGCTGTAAACCCTCCAAAAGTTTTCCTTTTCAGGAAAGCGATTTTCCTGTTCAGCTGACATATTTCATAATGAAACATGCAGCTTTAGCAAGCATTATCCAATGGATTTACCGTGGCAACAGTTAAAAGGTTGAATCATAATCAACACAATGTTGATAACGTACCTTTCCGCTACAAGCCTAGCTTAGTACGTTGGTATGTTGCCATCCATGTACGTCTTCCTTGAAGACTTATAAAGTACCAATAGACACAATGCCTTGCGGTATATCAACTAGTATCCAAACTTGTTGATATACATGGAATCCATCTCGGACTCATGACACTTTGTCATAATAGGGAGTTGATACTTTATATCACTTCCTCACACATAGTCAGTTGGTATACCTCAAAAGATTAACATCTTTATAAGGTGAAATCAGAAACCCATACCCCTGGTTGTTATCTGACTCTCTCCGACCTACGTGGTTCTTGTGTATTCGAAGATTAATGATATAGTTTCATCCTTGATGTACTATATATGTTCCATTTAGGAATTGGTGCCTTGAATAGTATCACTCTGATTTTCATCGAGTTTTACTATCCTCCCACTTACCACTGCATATCGGTATTCCTCTTAGGAAAAAACCGCATAGTGAGCAACAATCTAATTGTTCTCTTGTGAGATGTATAAGTACTATACTTATGGTATCCCTAGGATAACCTACAATTGGCACTTATCCAATTTGGGTTTTAGTTTGGTATCATCCAAACATATGTCTAGCATACCCAAATGTTCAGGATTGAGAAACCCGGTTTCTTTCCCGTTTATGTCTAATATGAAATCTGTCAAAAAGATTTTATGGAACCTTATTCAAATAAGTTCTTAAGTTCTTGCATTTTTTATGCGTATCTGTTTAAGGAAATTGTAGCTCAGAGCGACTCATGATTAACCTTATCATGTCTAACAAAAATCGGTTACTCGTTCGGACACACCGTCAAATTGACGTGTTCCGGGAGGAGTCTTGATTTGAAAGAATACTATACTCTTTCAAGTATATAAGAAACTTATTGCTTAAGTATTTTCCTTTACGGTCTTACCGCGACGGTTTAATACTTTAGCCGATCTGTTTGTCTATTTCGTGTCGAAACTTAAAAGTTTCCGATTTGTGTTCTTCAAAAGAAACACATAACCATAACGCAGTGCCATATCCGTATAGGTCACGAAATATTCATATCCACATCTAGCCTAGCTAGACATGGGCCCACTTGCTTCACAATGAACTAGGGCTTACAGATCAGTGACATTTACACTTTTACCAAGTAAATAGTATTTTAGGCATTTTGCCGAATAAACTAGATTCGTAGACTTTATTTGATTGGGATCAAGTTAGTTCTAGTATCCACTCTTCGAATGTGTGGATATACGATTCTTGTTTTATTGTGTCTCAGACAACAATGCCACAAATTAGTTTCTTCTGATCAAATCAATTTGAGCTATTTATTTGTCAATATATGTTTGAGATTTATTTATATTCAAAATATAAATGCTGTTATTCACATCTAATGTGTTTTATCTCAATATCATCTTTATATAATGAAACACTTTAGTTTTCTAGAATATAAAGGTTCACTCGCAGCGGGTTAAAGACTGATATAAAGATAATGTATCTAGTCAAACTAGTTACATTATAACAGTTTCCCAATTTAGGTATACACCCGAAGGTAGTTCCTAAACTTAGGTACCTGCGGTTAAAACATCGACTTTCGTCCCGTTTCTATTCCGCAGATTAAATCTCAATTGAGGTCAGTATCCTGCTCAAAGTAGATTCTAAACATCAATATATATATATATATTTCACACTGAGTATCTAAAATCTAATTTTAATACTAGTAATGAACATTATGTTGACAAACATATTTGAAGTCAGAGCCTTGCTCGTCTTCAATTCATTTATGTCTGCTTTGTCCAAATGGTAGTCACGCTTCCGCGATCCCGTTTGCCACAATTTAGGCAGACATTTTGGGATATGTCCTTTATCTTCCCAAAAGATTATAATGATATTGCCTTTGCTTTTTTTCACATTCCAAAAGCATTTGGCCTAGCCTTGGGTTTCTAGAATATCGAAGTAAGGTGCGCCTTGCGCTACTTGCCTTATTGCAAAGTTTGACTTTATCTCTTTGAGAATAGTCATTAACTCTCCAAGAATTATTTAATTACAATTTTAGTAAGCTTCTAAAATCTAAATATAGATTTTGAAGATCCTTCAATTTCATTATCATACTTTAAGAATCTAATCCTTATTCTGATTAAGAAATTAAGGAGTCTACTGCTGTAAGTATAATGGATTAAGCACTAAAGTTATCATCACATGAATCTTCCAAATATTATGCTCTACTATTTGCTTAACTCCGGGCTTAGGCATAATATGTTATTTATCAAATAAAGTAACTTATTATTTTCCAGGACCATCCTGAAATTTTTATTCCCAGTTTGAAAATTAACCATTTAAATACATTTTCCATAGATCATGTTTTAAATGTCAATCTTTCAATTTTTCTTGATTCTAATAGTCCAACTATTTAATCAACTATAATTATAGATTAAAATCAATTATATTTATTACTATAATCCAATTATAAAACAACTATAAATGAATAGTTTGAATATAGTCCAACTATTTAATAAACAACATTTAAATATAGTCCAACTAACATTTAATTCTTTGACGAATGATATTTGTTTGAGCGCGTATGGCAAGTAATTAAACGAATATTGCAAATTCAATTCTTGCCTCCCACTATTTTTCGGCGAGCCTCTAACCCTCTGTCGAGTGTCGAGTAACTCGGGAAACCGTGTTTCCTAGTGTGCTAGGATCCCGTTAAATATCACACAATCTTGGACTTTGGCCAACAAATTGTATGTTAATTAACTAGATAGATCTCTAAGATCGATTGGATCCAATCCAATTCCTAGATCCGGTAGGGGAACATCTAAGTCCGAAACATATATCTTATATATGCCAATACATCCAATGTTTACCTAACATTTTTCCTCTGAATCAACTAAGCCTTGGCTTTGGCACAACAAACTTAGTGATCCCAGTTAAGCGCGACCCATTGACCATGGAAAGCTTCGTAATCATGTCGATGGACAAGAAGTGGTCTTGACTTTGGCCAACAAACCACAACTTGGACAAGACGCTGATATGGAACAAAGCCTTCTATTCAAACACATCCTCGATGGACAAGGCCTTGACTTTGGCCAACAAGCCCATGCCACTCTCGGATCTGAGTGAGAATCACTCAATGGAAGGAAAGACGCTTAATATTGTTTGAGGGTTTTTCGCGTGTAAATTGGCAACAATTTATTATCTTTGTTAAGGTCTCATCATCATACACCCTTAAACATGCATTCTAACACATAATAAAATGCATATTAAATAATAATAATGATATGCGGATGGATACTTTACACATTGATCCTAGATCAAATCTCTCTCTTTCTCTCTCCGCCTAGCACATTTTTAACTTCTACCCGTTACACTACACTTCTAAAGAAACCTCATTTACATTGAGGGAATAGGTGAGAAGAGAATACAATGAATAAGGAGGTGATAAGGCTGGACACGCAGGTCCAATTAATAAATTCCCAAATTTATTACACTTTCTAAAATTGTCCCACCCATCTAATATCCATCTGATATACATTATTCATGCATTGCAATCATGTATTCACACAAGCATGTTATCAAATCAATCTAATCAAATTAATTAATCTGATAATTAGTGATCATCTAATGTTCAAACAACGATTTGATTTTGCTCGAGTCAAACTCGTTTTGCGAATAAGTACTCAAAGTATGAATTCTTGAATTAAATTAAACTACAAAATTAAATCCAATTCAATTTGCATTTAATACTAATTCGCTTATTTAATTCCAAATTAAATAACACACTTTAATAATAAATCTTTTACGACTTAAATTCCAAATTTAATCGTTACGGGTCTCAAAGCCCGATTAACGTCCAACGTCAATTTAATTAAAGTCCAATGGGCTTTTAATTAATTTCTTGAGGCGTGGACTTTTGGTCAACTCGGGTCAAACCGAATAACCAAAATCAAATCCGGGATTTACCTCATAAGCCTAGAAATCAATTTTGGCCCATTAGGCCCAATTAAACTTTAAAGGTCCATTAAGTCGCATTTGGGCTTTATGGAGGCGGTTTGGGCCCATTGGTGTTAGGATTTATCTAGGTCCCAAGATCAAACAAGCAATGAAAACACATGTGTGAATACATCAAAGAGGTAGCGAATACTCACATCGATCGGTTGAGACGAATCGGCAACAAACAAAATTGATTTTTCCCTTGCAAAAAAAACGCAACTGCAGTTCACTGCCCACAAAATCAGATTTTTGAGTTGAGAAATGGAGCTCCAAGCTTCATCGAATGGTTCCCGGCTCATGGGTGAACTTCCCTACCACCTTCGCAAGTCTCTCTCGGAGTGCTAGCTCTCTCTTCTTGATTTTGCCACAAAATCAAACATATTGCTTTCCCAAACTCACGCCCAAACTAGAAGAAACCAGTGAGCATATTCTGCCCATTTGGGCGTGAATCATAATGGAGAGAAAAGAAAAAGAAAGTGTGTATTAGGTTTTTAAATGATTTCTAAAATCACATTATATATTTTTCTCAAAAATATATTAACAATTACTAATCAATTAACAAAAATCAAAAGTAAATGCTTTACAACCACCAAACACTATTCCAACAACACACATCAACTATTCATTTTACTTTAATAAAGTGATGTGTGTCTTTCAATCAATCAATCACATCAATCATCACATCACTCAAAGTGACATTTGATTTGATGCTTGATGCGACGAATGATTTGACGCTTGATGTGACTTGCGTTGCCGCACTCGAATTCGAAATACGAATGCGCTCGCAATCACACTCGGCTCGGGTTCGCTAATTCTCATTAGCGAATTTTCCGTTGCGTCTTAATTAAATGATTACGCCTAGCGAATTCACTATTCACGTCGCTAACGAATTAATTCTAAATTAATTTGTTCGCCCGAATTAAAATCCAATTTAAATTCCGCGTCGAAATCCAATTTCGTTTAATATATCGAATATTATTAATTTAATCGATTAATTCCGAATTAATCGTTTTCTCTCTTTAGACGATATTTTATCCTAGATAAAATATCTCCGTAATTAATCCTAGATTAATTTTCCCTCTCATCAAATTAATCCCAGATTAATAAATATGCGAGTCATACGTCATCGGTGGATCACTGGGAAGCGACCCATGAGATCCCCGGATATGTTGGCAGTAAATACAGTCGTCGGAGTATCCGAATTACGTACGTACCAAGTACTACGTTCTACCGATTTACGAGACACAATTGGCTTCTAGCAAGCACCAAGCCTACCCAATTCTCCGGACATATTCTTATAAGAATATCTAAGGATCTATATCAGACGTAGTCTACTAAGTATTGTGTATATCGGCCCAGTATCGGATAGTCACGTGCTAGGCCTGGGGCTGGATATGTGTCTGCCCCGTACGAAGCCATGTTGGATGTCTGGTAACTAGTCTCTATAATCGGATATACATGACCTTGTCATAATATCCCGATGGCCGGCCAGCAATTAAAGCACTAATACCGTATCCTACGTGACATCATCTCCACTATGACTGGAGTGATACTTCCGTCTTGACATCACACCCAATACTCTACGATTCTCAATATACCCAGCATTGGCGTACACAGAACCTGTTACATCCCTGGACGACCTCAACTAAAGTATATTGATTGTCGTAAGCATTAGCGTTGTAAGTCTCAGGTTAAGACCAAATACACCTACCCTGATGTCGGACCTCCATAGACACATAGTCATAATACCAATGGGATTCCGAGGGGTCTATCCAGAGCGAAGCTGTTTCCCGTACCATCGGTGAAACACAACCTCCTATCGCACTTGCATAAGTATCCTTACTTAAATATATGAGAAACTATGCTGTTGTGCCCTCACAACGCGCACAAGTGCAATACTAGCCTATTCCGCATTAACGATGTCCAGTCTCGATAATACTAACGACTAGGATATTTAATGATTAATCCTTCGTGGACTGATACTGTCTCATATCATCTCAATCCAAATCCAGAACTATCATATGGACCTCTCTTCATTTATATATCTAAGGTGATCTAATCACAAATGATGAGAGTGCAATTTCCTTGTCACATAGTTAATTTGTACAACAACACTATGATCTGTATAAATAGTGACGCTATGGGTCATATTATCCAACAATCTCCCACTTGGCACATAGCCAGTCACTCAAGTGTCGTACACCCGAACTATGTATGGTTCGCTCAAATTGCCGAGAAAAGGTTTTCGTCAGCGGATTTCCATGATTATCGTCTAACGCGATTTATACGATCACCACATCGCCACGATGTATGATCCGAACGAATCAGATGAATATAGAAGTATATATCTGGATCGTCGATGAGACCTTTAATTCTTTAGCCTTGTGTTGGCGCCTAGTTCAGCTGCTAACAGAACTATATCTAATCTAATTAGATTTATTATCGACCCAAATGGCTTCTATTGCTGCCTCCTCAGCCGCAAAAATAATCCGCATTTGTTGTTTATTCGGCAACAGTATCTTGCTCGGAAGATTTCCAGCTCACTGTCCCGTTATTCAAACTTTATAGTACCGCAGTATTTAACTGTTTGGAAACTTGCCGGTAGTGATCCCAGTCACTTCAAGTTCTCATTCTCCATAGTTTTAGACATCATCTTTAGGTCTCTAAGATACTATAGATGTCCTTAACTTCAATCCAGTGACTATCACTCGGATTGACCTGTTTGATGAATCCATATGCTCAAAGCGTATGAGACACAAGTCACGTACATTTTAAATGTACAATTCTCAGAGAGTGTTAACAACTTAATCGATCCCAGTAGATATTTATTCCTTGAATAAAGGTTGTTTTCTCCCAAGAATTCTACGGAGAATTTCTTGAAAGCCAAGCTTTCACCGATAGTTTTATGGGAATTTCATTTCCAAGAAATGACATATATGTTATCATTATTTTATACAGGACACTCATTGTCAGTGCGCTCCCACTAACCCTCATATATACACAAGAATTATTTCGATTTGAATATAATCATATACCATTATGTTTCATCAAAACTCAGTTCTAAGAGTCTATGCTTGCTTCAATCCAAACATGGATCGAATAACCCGCAATCTTGTTTGCTGGTTTTAGTACGACAAATCGTCAGGATGTTATAAACATCCTCCAAAAGGTTTCCGTTTAAGGAAAGCGATTTTGATCTTTAACTGACACATTTCATAAATGTACAGTTTCTCAGCAAGCATTATCCAAATGGATTTACCATGGCAACTTGTAAAAGGTTGAACCGTAATCAACACAGTGTTGATAACGATACCTTTCCGTCACAAGCCTAGCTTTGTACGTTGGTATGTTTGCCATCCATGTATGTCTTCCTTGAAGACTTACATTGTACCAATAGGCACAATGCCTTGTGGTACAACAACTAGTATCCAAACATAGTTGTTATACATGGAATCCATTTCGGACTCATGGCATTTTGCCAGATAGGGAGTCGATACCTTGTATCACTTCCTCAAAACGTAGTCGGTTGGTATATACTCCATAAGATTAATATCTTTATGAGGTGAGATCAGAAACCCATACCCCAGGTTGTTTTTCTGACTCTCCGATCTACGAGGTTCTTGTGTATTCGAAGATTAATGGTACAGATTCATCATTGATGAACTGTTGTGTTCCTTTAAGGACTTTGTGCCTTGAATAGTATTACTCTGATTTCCATCGAGTATCACTATCCTCCCACTGACCACTGCATATCGGTATTCCTCTCAGGAAAACCGCATGGTGAGCAACAATCATATTATTCTCATGTGGAGTTTATAAGTACTATACTTATGGTTTCCCATTAGGATAACCAATGTATGACACTTATCCAATTTGGGTCATTAGTTTGGTATCATCCAAACTTTATGCCTGGCATACCTAAATTATTAGGAATGAGAAACCATGTTTCTTTCCTGTTCATATCCTATATGATATCTGTCAAACAGTTTTTATGGAACCTTATTCTAAATAAGTTTTACTGGTAATACATATCATGTTGAAGGAAATGATAGCTCAGAGCGACTCGTGATAAACCTTATCATGTCCAACAAAATTCGGTTTTTAGTTTGGACACACCGTCAAACTGACGTGTCTCGGGAGGAGTCCTCATCTGAAAGAATATTGTACTCTTTCATGTATATTTGAAACTTACTGCTTAAGTATTTTCATTACGGTCTTACCGTGACGACATAATACTATAGTCGATCTGTTTATCTACTTCGTGTCGAAACTCTAATAGTTTCCGATCTATGTTCTTCAAAAGAAACACATAACCATAACGTGATGCCACATCCGTTAAGGTCACGAAATATTCATGTTCACATCTAGCCTAGCTAGATATGGGCCCACTAACTTCACCATGAATAGGGCTAACAGATCGGTGGCACTTACACTATTACCAAGTAAACAGTGTTTTAGGTACTTTACCTAACAAACTAGATTCGTAGACTTTATTTGAATAGTCAAATCAGTCCTAGTACCCACTCTTCAAAAGTGCGGATATACGAGTCTTGTTTAATTCTGTCCTAGACAACAATGCCACAAATAAATCTCTAATTGATCAAATCAATTTGAGCTATTTATTTGTCATTTTATATGTTTTGAGATTTTAATTATATTCACAATATAAATCCTGTTATTCACATCTAATGTGTTTATCTCAGTATCATCTTTATATAATGAAACACTTAGTGTTATAGAATATAAAGGTTTATCCACAATGGATTAAACACTGATATAGAGATAATGTCTCTAGTCAAACTAGTTACATTATAACAGTCCTAATTTAAGTACACACCCGAAGGGTAGTTCCTAAACTTAGGTATCTACGGTTGAAACAACGACTTTTGTCCCGTTTCCGATTCGCAGAGCAATCTCAGCTTGAAGTCAGTATCCTGCTCAAAGCAGATTCTGAACATCAATACATATACTTTATGTACCACCACTAAGTATTTAAAATCTAATTTCAATACTAGTAGTGAACATAACTTTGACAATCATTTTAAAGTAAGAGCCTTGCCCTTTCTTTAATTCCTTCGTGTCTGCCATATCCAAATGGTAGTCACTTTGGGATATGTCAATTATCATTTTCAATATTTCACAAACTTTTGGCCAAGCCTTGGGTTTTAGAATATTGAAAAAAATGTGCACCTTGTGCTACATGCCCAATTGCAAACTTTGACTTTTCACCTCTAGAATAGTCAATTAATTCTCCAAGAATATTTATTGCAATTTAATACTTATTAAATCTAAACATAGATTTTTGACAAGTATGTTAAATTAAGCACTAAAGTCATCATCACATAAATCTTCCAAAGATTTACGCTCTACTTATTCGCTTAATTTTGGGCTTAGGTTCAATAAGTTATTTTATCAAATAAAGTAACCTATTATTTTTGTTCCCAATTTGAAAATTAAATCATTTAAAATATTTTAATCCCAGATTATATTTTAAATATCCAACTTTTCAATTCTTTCTTGATTTCAATAGTCCAACTATTTATCAATTAATTCTAGTACTATATTTTATAATGATTATAATAGTCCAACTATATAATCAAATATAATCCAAATTAATTAACCTCAACTACATTGATTACTATAATCCAATTATAAATCAACTGTAAACTGAAATTAATTAATTCAAATATATTGATTAATAAATCCAATTATATATAATCAACTATAATACAGTCCAACTGTTTTTTAAAACAACAATTTAAATATTAGTCCAACTAACATTTAATATTACGACGAAATAATTTGAATGAGCGCGTATTGCGAGTAATTGAACGAATATTGCAAATTCAATTGTTGCCTCCCACTATTTTTCGTCGAGCCTCTAACCCCCTGTCGAGTACTCGGGAACCGTGTTTTCCTAGTGGGCTAGGATCCCGTTAAATATCACACAATCTTGACTTTGGCCAACAAATTGTATGATAATTAACTAGGTAGATCTCGAAGATCAATTGGATCTCATCCAACTCCTAGATCCAGTAGGTGGACATCCAAGTCCGAAACATATCTTATAATATGCCTATATATCTAATATATAACCTAACCTTTTTCCTCTGAATCAACTAGGCCTTGGCTTTGGCACAACAAACCTAATGATCCCAGTCAAGCGCGGACCCATTGACCATGGAAGCTTCGTAATCAATGTCGTTGGACAAGAAGTGGTCTTGACGTTGGCCAACAAACCACAACTTGGACAAGACACCAATATGGAACAAAGCCTCGTGATTCAACACATCTTCGACGGACAAGGGCTTGACTTTGGCCAACAACCCATGCCAATCTAAGATCTTGAGTAAGAATCACTCAATGGAAGGAAAAACGCATGATATTTAATGAGGGTTTTTCGCGTGCAAATTGGCTACCAATTTAATTATCTTTGTTTAGGTCTCATCATCATACACACCCTAAACATGCATTCTAAATACATAATAAAGTGCATATGAAATAAAATAATAATGATATGCGGATGGATACTTAACACATTGATCCTAGATCAAATCTCTCCCTTTCTCACTCAAGCTAGCACTTTATTACTTCTACCCGTTACACTACACTTCTAAAGAAACCTCATTTACATTGAGGGGAATAGGTGAGAAGAGAATACAAAGAGAATAGAGGTGATAAGGCTGGACACGCAGGTCCAATTTAATAAATCGAATTTATTATAACAATTTCCAAAATTGCCCCACCCGACTAATATCCATCCGATATACATTATTCATTCATCACAACCACGTATTCACACAAAAGCATGCTATCAATCAATCTAATCAAATTAATTAATCTGATAATTATGTGATCATCCAATGTTCAAACAACGATTTGATTTTGCTCGAGTCAAACTCGTTTTTGCGAATAAGTACTCAAAGTACGAATTCATGAATTAAATTAAACTACAACATTAATCAAATTTAATATGTATTTAATACTAATTCACTATTCAATTCCAAATTAAATATTACACTTTATTTAATAAACCTTTTCGACTTAAATTCCAAATTTAATCGTGTCGGGTCTCAAAGCCCGATTAACGTCCAACGTTAATTTAATTCAAGTCCAATGGCTTTAATTAATTTCTTTAAGGCGTGGGCTTCGGCAACCAAAGCCCAATCAAGGAGTAACCCTATAAGCCCAGAAATCAATTTAGGCCCATTAGGCCCAATTAAACTTTAAAGGTTTATTAAGTCACATTTGGGCTTTATGGTAGTGGTTTTGGGCCCAATTGGATCCAATCCATTTGGCCTAAACTCATCTTGATAAAATCAAGCCCAATAAGCCCAATTACAACTTAATAAGCCCAAATCCAATTTAAGGCCTAATTCACTAAATTACACAAATCCAATTTCGCATTTTATTACCTAAAGTGCATTACATGATTAATCACCCAAATCAATATTTCTAAAACACCAAATTAGTCCAATTAATCATGTTCATTATCATCATCACATGTCCAACACATAAATGAAAAAATCAAACCCATTACATGCTTTAAAGCTCTCGGCCAAAGGAGGGATTTTATGTCCGATTTTGTTTCAATCCAATCAAACCCACAATCGACATTAAATCAATATCCTAAATGATTTCATAAACATCCAATGTCCTAAAATCAAAATGTACCAAGACATTAGGGCATAATTACATTCGGCCAAGGTGATAAATTTTGGGGATTTTATGTTCAATTCAAAATCCAATCCAATTAGTTTCAAATTAACATTATCCTTAATGATTCCAACTCATCAAATGAATCAAAATCAAAAAATTCCAAGAACCCAAAATCAATACACATTAGGCCAAGATGAAAAATTTGGGCAAAATTGATCCAATCACATTTTGTTGAAATTGATCAAATCAATCTTCAATATAACATATATTAAGCATGCTCAAACATCTAATTTTATAAAATCATGCTCAAACATCTAATTTTATGTGTGAATACATCAAAGGAGGTAGCGGAATACTCACATCGATCGGTTGAGACGAATCGGCAACAAACAAAATTGATTTTTCCCTTGCAAAAAACGCAACTGCAGTTCACTGCCCACAAAATCAGATTTTTGAGTTGAGAAATGGAGCTCCAAGCTTCATCGAATGGTTCCCAGCTCATGGGTGAACTTCCCTACCACATTCGCAAGTCTCTCGGAGTGCTAGCTCTTCTTGATTTTGCCACAAAATCAAACACATTGCTTCCCAAACTCACGCCCAAACTAGAAGAAACCAGTGAGCATATTCTGCCCATTTGGGCGTGAATCATAATGGAGAGAAAAGAGAAAAGAAAGTGTGTATTAGGTTTTTAAATGATTTCTAAAATCACATTATATATTTTTCTCAAAAATATATTAAACAATTACTAATCAATTAATCAAAAATCAAAAGTAAATGCTTTACAACCACCAAACACTATTCCAACAACACACATCAACTATTCATTTTACTTTAATAAAGTGATGTGTGTCTTTCAATCAATCAATCACATCAATCAATCACATTACTCAAAGTGACATTTGATTTGATGCTTGATGCGACGAATGATTTGACGCTTGATGTGACTTGCGTTGCCGCACTTGAATTCGAAATACGAATGTGCTCGCAATCACACTCGGGCTCGGGTTTGCTAATTCTCAATTAGCGAATTTTCCGTTGCGTCGTAATTAAATGATTACGCCTAGCGAATTCATTATTCACGTCGCTAACGAATTAATTCTAAATTAATTCGTTCGCCCGAATTAAAATCCAATTTGAATTCCGCGTCGAAATCCAATTTCGTTTAATATATCGAATATATTAATTTAATCGATTAATTCCGAATTAATCGTTTTCTCTCTTTAGACGATATTTTATCCTAGATAAAATATCTCCGTAATTAATCCTAGATTAATTTTCTCTCTCATCAAATTAATCCTAGATTAATAAATGTGCGAGTCATACGTCCTCGGTGGATCACTGGGAAGCGACCCATGAGATCCCCAGATATGTTGGCAGTAAATACGGTCGTCGGAGTATCCGAATCACGTACGTACCAAGTACTACGTTCTACCGATTTACGAGACAAGGTTGGCTTCTAGCAAAGCACCAAGCCTACCCAATTCTCCGGAAATATTCTTATAAGAATATCTAAGGATCTATATCAGGCGTAGTCTACTAAGTATTGTGTATATCGGCCCAGTATCGGATAGTCACGTGCTAGGCCTGGGGCTGGATATGTGTCTGCCCCGGACGAAGCACATGTCGGATGTCTGGTAACTAGTCTCTATAATCGGATATACATGACCTTGTCATAATATCCTGATGGCCGGCCAGCACTTAAGAGCACTAATACCGTATCCTGCGTGACATCATCTCCACTATGACTGGAGTGATACTTCCGTCTTGACATCACACCCAATACTCTATGATTCTCAATATACCCAGCATTGGCATACACAGAACCTGTTACAGCCCTGGACGACCTCAAATAAAGTATATTGATTGTCGTAAGCATTAGCGGTGTAAGTCTCAGGTTAAGACCAAATACACCTACCCTGATGTCGGACTCCCATAGACACATAGTCATAATACCAATGGGATTCCGAGGGGTCTATCCAGAGCGAAGCTGTTTCCCGTACCATCGGTGAAACACAACCTCCTATCGCACTTGCATACGTATCCTATACTTAAATATATGAGAACTATGCTGTTGTGCCCTCACAACGCGCACAAGTACAATACTAGCCTATTCCGCATTATCGATGTCCAGTCTCGATAATACTACGACTAGGGATATTTAATGATTAATCCTTCGTGGACTGATACTGTCTCATATCATCTCAATCCAGGAACTAATCATATGGACCTCTCTTCATTTATATATCTAAGGTGATCTAATCACAAATGATGAGAGTGCAATTTCCTTGTCACATAGTTAATTTGTACAACAACACTATGATCTGTACAAATAGTGACGCTATGGGTCATATTATCCAACAATTGGATCCAATCCAATTTGCCTAAACCTAACTTTGTACAACAAAGCATAATAAGCCCAATCACAACTAAACAAGCCCAAATCCAATTTTAAGCCCAATATAATTAAACACAAAAATTCCAAATTTCATATTTAATTACCTAAAGTATATTGCATAATTATTACCCAATTAAAATTTCTAAAACATCAATTAACACTAATTAATCATGCCATTAACATTAAAACATGTCTAACACATTTTAACAAAAATCAAACCGAATTCATGCTCTTATGCTCTCGGCAATTTGGGGAATTTTGTCCGATTGGGTTTCAATCCAATTAAATTCCACAATCGACTTTAAATCATATTCCCGAATGATTTCCAACACATCCAATGATCAAAAATCAAAATTCCAAGACAACATTTAGGGCACCACATTCGGCCAAGCCTCAACAATTTGGGGAAAAATGATCCAATCCAATTTTCTTGAAATTGATCCAATCAATCTTCAATTCAACATCAATTAAGTATACAAAATCATCCAATTTCATTTAAACATGCTCAAAATCAATTTACCCAAATTTTAACCTTAACTTTTTCATACTTTTAACCATGCTCTGATACCATTGTTGGAGATTCTAAGGTCCCAAGGATCAATAAAACAAGCATGAACATGTGTGAATACATTCGAGGAAGTCGCGGAATACTTACATCGAGAGGTTGAGCGACGCGCGAGGCAACAAAACTCTTCACTGCCCACTGTCATGGTCACGACAAACTGTAATCCAAGCTCACTGGTTTGGCGTCAATTGTGGTCCTTCGTCAAGCTCCAAGCTTCGTCGAATGGTTCCCGGCTCATGGGTGGACTTCCCTATCACCTTTGCATGTCTCTCGGAGTGCTAGCTCTCTAGAAATTTTCCACAAATCTCACCATTTTTGCTTCCCCATTCACGGTTTTTGGTGAACCAGAAACCAGAAAATCCACAGCCCTTTGGGCGTGAGAAAGATGAAGAGAATGGAGGAGAGAGAGAGATAAATGTGTTAAGTAATTTTGTTAATTGATTTCTCAAATCAAATACACAAATTTTGGTTCCAAAAGTCAAGGCAATTAATGCCCACAAATGCCAACCATAAACATCACTCAATCACATCAATCACAAGTTGTCAAGTCACATCACTCAAAGTGACAAGTGATTTGATGCTTGATGCAACTAATGATTTGAAGCTTGATTTGACTTGTGTGCCGCACTCGAATTCGTAATGCGAATGCGCTCTAAATAATCCCGGGCTCGGGTTCGCTAATTCCAAATTAACGAATTTTCTGTTGCGTCGTAATTAAATGATTACGCCTAGCGAAGTCACTATTCACGTCTCTAACGAATTAATTCTAAATTAATTCGTTCGCCCGAATAAAATCTAATTTTAATTCCGCGTCGAAATCCAATTTCGTTTAATATATCGAATATATTAATTTGCCGATTAATTCCAAATTAATCGTTATCTCTCTTTAATTAATATTTTATCCCAGATAAAATATCTCCGCAATTAATCCCAGATTAATTTTCTCACTCATCTAATTAATCCCACATTAATTAAAAGTGCGAGTCATACGTCATCGGTGAATCTTTGGGAAGCGACCCATGAGATCCCCTGATATAGTGGCAGTAAATTCAGTCATCGGACAATCCGAACACGTAAGTACCTCATACTACGTTTATACCAAATTACAAGATAAGGTTGACCTCTAGCAAAGCGCCATGCCTACCCAATTCTCCAGAAATATCCTTACAGAAATAAAGAATCTATATCAGGCGTAGTATACGTAGTATTGCGTATTTCAATCCAGTATCAGATGATCACATGCGAGACCTGGGGCTGGTACAGTGTCTGCCCCGTACGAAGCATATATCAGATTATGAGCAACTAGTCTCTTTAATATCGGATAATCATGACCAAGTCATATTATCCCAACGGTTGCAACCTTTTTAGAGAACCAGTTCTGTTTCCCTGCGCGATCATCATCTCCATATGACTCGAGTGACACTTCCGTCTTGACATCACACCCAACACACTACGATTCTCAGTATACCCAGCATTGGCGTACACAGAACCTGTTAAAGCCCTGGACGACCGCAACCAAAGTATATTGATTGTCGTAAGTATTAGCGGTGCAAGTCTCAGGTTAAGACCTAATACACCTACCCTGATTTCGGATTTCCATAGACACATAGTCATACTACCAATGGAATTCCGAGGGGGTCTTATCCAGAGTGAAGCTGTTTCCCATACCATCGGTGAAACACAACCTCCTATTACACTTGCGTGAGTATCCTATACCCAAATATATGAGAACTATGTCGTTGTGCCCTCACAACGCGCACAAGTGTAATACTGGTCTTTTACGCATTCATCGATGTCCAATCTCGATAATGCTCTGACTAGGGATATTTAATGATTTATCCTTCGTGGATTGATACTGTCTCATATCATTCTCAATCCAGGAACAAATCACAGGGACCTCCTATCATTTATATATATAGGTGATCTAATCACAAATGATAATAGTGCAATCTCGTTTGTCACATAGTTAATTTGTACAACAACACCATGTTCTGTACAAATAGTGACGCTATGGGTCATAATTTTCCAACCCAAACATGCAAGCATGTTTTGTGGAAGTTTGACAATTGTAAATTGTCATTTTCCAATTTTTTTTTGATAATGACTTTTGTAATTACCCAAAATACATTGGATTATTCATTAATGTAGGTCTTGAAAACTTCAGAATTAGGAAATATTTAAAATTTCAATGTTGTAGATATTTGAGTCTTCTTTAATCGAAAACTTAAATCAGCTCAATCGGATATCGGATGCAAAAGTTATGGTCAAAATACCAAACTTACGCAAAACTGGAATTTAGGACTGCACTTCGTGACGCGTATAATAAATTTTCGTTTTTGACCTTTTTTCCTCCGGATTTCATTGTTTTAGCCCCGAATTGATTCCATTAAGTCCCAATATTATTTTTATTTGCAAAATAAATAAAAACACATCAAAACATTCATAAAACTTGAGAAACTATACAAAATATTAGGTTAAATGAGTGAGAAATAGTGATATAATTATCACTCATCACACCCCCAAACCTAACATTTTGCTAGTCCTCGAGCAAAACAATAAAATAAAATAACATAAACATCTTTAAAATAAAATTAAGCTAAGCCACTTTCGTAGGGATCACTGTTGCATTTAGCATATGCAACAAGCCTTTAAACCCCTAGGTGTCCTTAGTGGACGAGTTGTAGTCTCGTGAGGGTTTACAGCAACGATACCCACAAAAGTTTGATAAAAGTAAGAAGATAGTAAAACTAATGCACATAAAAGTAAAAAGACAAGAGAAAATAGAATAAAGAAGTTAGTGACTAAACAGGTGAAACTTCTACTCCAAGTTAGTAGTTGTTTTCTTTCTTTCTAAATTACCGAATAAGTAAATTCTCCGATTATTTTTACCATTCTTCATATACACAACCAAAAAAATATTAATCAACTCATTTTGCCCACAATAGTCACAAGTGCAGTTGAGAAGAGAGTAATATTTTTGTCCTAAAGTTTTATAAGAATTCACACCTTTTTGTAACAATGGAATATTTTTTTTCTGATTTTTCTGATTTTTTTCTTTGATTTTTGATTTTTTTTATTTATATACAATATCTTCCATCCATGTAGTGAGCTTTGGGCCAGTGACTCCCAAACCAGTTGGCTTTAGGGCACTAGGTGTTAAGACACCCCTACGAACTTAATTACTCAGACTTCAAATATATATATTTTTGCAATATATTCGATCTATGTAGCGAGCTTTGGGCCAGTGACTCCCAAACCAGTTGGTTTTAGGGAACTAGGTGTTGAAACACCCCTACGAACTTAATAACTTGGATCTCAGACGTTTGTTTTTTACTCCATTGCCATTTATAGATGCTTCCTCCAATTAAACTAGAGCACTAAATATTACAAACTTTTCAATTACAGCTTATGTCCGTATGTTTCCATGCATGTTGATAATACCTGCCAACTGAGCATATGAAGATTCATTTTAGTCAGTTTTATGGAGAATTCACAAATTAAATAATTCAAAAGGAAATAAACAAAAATTAACTTATTTCGAAAATGGGTTTGAAATACGTATCAAGAGTGGAAACTCCTTACACAGCTATCTCTCATCAATTTCACCAGATTAATCAAGTTAAAAACAAAAACACAAAATATTTTTTTTTTTATTTTTGTAAACTTTTTCAATTTTTTTTGTATTTTTCAAAAAAATTAGGACTAAAAATAAAATAAAACATACAAAAAATAAGATACTATTAACTATTCCACTCCCCCAAACCTAAATGAGACATTATCCCCAATGTCTTAAACAGTAGAAGAAGAGTTTAGAAGATAATACCTGGTTAGTTGAATTACTACATGAAAATTAAAGGTTAAGATCCAGATTTATCCGACGCTTCTTACCACGATCGTCTTCGGTCCATTTTATCTTGAAAGGACATGGTCAATTTGTGGTTCAAAGGCCAAGATTTGGTCAAGTAAATCCTGGGAAGTTTTGGCAGTGAAGAGGATTTCTTTCAGAGGTTTTGTCACGAACCCATTTCTCTGGGCGTCATCAAGAAACACACAAAGAAAATCATAAAATCTGTCAACGTTAAACAACCCAATTGGTTTATGGTGTATGTTCAAGTTCGCCCAAGATAGCACTATAAAAATCTCCTCCAATGTGCCCAAGCCTCCTGGCAAAGCGATAAAAGCATCAACACGGTTAATCATTTCCACTAGTCGCTCGGACATACCTGGCACAATAAGTTCCTCTATGTTTGATGGTCCAATCAGATTCGCATCTGCCAAAGGTTTTGGGATGATTCCCAGGACTTGACTGCCTTCATCATGTACGACCTTTGAAATGATCCCCATTAGTCCAAGATTTCCCTCTCCATATACTAAGTGCATATTCTTTTCGGCCATTACTCGACCCAATTCATGTGCTGCCTCTATGTATTATGATTTAGTACCAACACACTAGTACCGAAAAACACACAAATGTTTTCAACTCGTCTTCTTGAAGTAGCTTCCATTTTTTATGTATTTCTTTCTCAAATTTGGATGCCTTCAAAAGTGCAATTATGAGTTGAATTTATAGTACCTGAAAAAGGTGAGTAATAATAGCACTGGTATCTTCCAAAGGACGATATTAGCTAAACAACAAAAGAAATTGTGAAAGGTCAAAAAGTCTGGATCCTATCTACGAAAATAAAGAAAATTACAACAGAAAACCAAATCAAAGCAATTATTAAGGCAACAGAATTGTGTACGCAATACGCCACTCGCTTAGTATAAATTCATTAGGATGCGTCTCAAGAATTCATTCCTAACTCAGCCATCTCTTAATGAATTAGCTCTCATCTTTGTGATTGCCAAACATTATTCCTTATGTCTTGCTTTGCCTCAAATGCTCCATTTGCGCCTTTCCTTGAAAAACTAACACACACAATTAAAAACTCTACAACATGTATACAAAAAATATGAAAATAAAAATTATAATAAATTGCATGGGTTGCCTCCCTACTAGCACTAAATTTTTCGTCTCCAGCCAGACGTGACTGAAATCCATCTGTCAAGGAGGTTTCAGCGTCATTTTGGATGTCTGATTTAAGACAATCCCATTAGCGTTGCTTTTGAATGGTCTCTTCCAACGGTAAAGTGGCAAAAAGAATTTTGTCCCATTCAATGCTTGTGCCACCTTCTTAACTTTGTCGCTCCAGTGATTCCTGAAAAGAAAGAAAGAAAATCAGGAGGTCTCGTACGGTGCTTGATTTTGAATGGAAGTTCCATTCTGTCAAGCTTCTGGGTGATATCTTTGATTTGTACTCCCCGAAACAGTAATGTTTCACCTGAATGCATTGGATCCTCATTAAGGTCTGACATTTTCTCTTCCATTTGTTTTTCATCTTGCTCTACCATTTCTTCACAGATGTATTTTAGGATTTCTGCATTCAATTATTCATTTGTCATATGTGAAATACATACTCCATAAGTGTCAACCTGAGGATGTAAAGAGATGTCAGATTTTAGGTCTTCATCCTCTGATATGATTGGCTCAGGTAGATCTTCTTCAAATATTTGTGCAATAGACGCTCCAAGATCTTCATTTTGAGGATACAGAATTCCATCCTCATTTGTTGGAGTAGTTGGTACTAACAGCTCAGCTTCTCATCCTCGTCATCTGAATAATAAAATTAAACAGAGACTTTGCTGGTTTGGGCTCCTGAACTGATACCTCTGGTACTTGATATTGCTCAGCCTCTTCTTCTGTCAAGGTGTCATTGTGAAATGCTTGGTACTCGAAGGCTTTGTCAATTTCATCTACTTCTTGAGGTATATAGCTTTGGTTTTCTGTTAATTGTCTGATTTGATCTGTCCGTCTCTGAATGGATGCTGATTGTCTCTGAATACTTTCAAATTGATTCTGGTATTTCAAGCATTGTATCCAACTTTTCGTCTTGTGTCTTGAACCAATCTTTGAGCATGTCAACCATCTGATCTTCCTCTGATGGTTCTGGTTCTTGATGAAAATCGTAGGTAGATGGTGGATAAGATGGAAGATGTGGTTCTGTGAAATATGTTGGCTCTTCGTACCTTGATTGATTCCGATAATTCTGCCACTCTGAAATGTATATGCATTGATCGCTCGGATGGTTACCATCACATATCACACATCTCCTCATTGTGTTATGATGAGCAAATGTAGTATTGTTTGGTTCTGACATCCAGTGATAATTAGGCTGGACAACAGGCCTCAGAAAACCGGACTGTTTCTCCCTGATTGGGGTGTATCTTCTTCTAGTAAAGCTCGTAATCTTTCTATCTCCCAGTAAAGATCCATGTCAACCACCTGAAAGAAATAAAGGAAAGAAATAAAAATTACAGATAAAAAGAAAATTAGATACAAGTAAATTAGATAGCTTCAAAATTAATAACTCAAGAAAAATAAGTCACTGGCAACGGCGCCAAAAACTTGGTCAATGCGTAATCACACGCGTATAACACAAGCGCACGTATCGTTCAAGTAGTATAAAAATATCGATCCCACGAGGACTTAGTTCCTACTGTTGTTATTAATTATTGATACTATTTATTTACAAGTATTGTAGGACATAGAAATCGGCGATGCTGTTCCGGGCTCGTGGCCCGGTTGGGAGTACGAAATAGCCGACGGGGTAACTAAACCGGAGAACTAAAATTGGAGTCGCCACCCGGTGTGAACTGGGAAAATGATTTAAGGCTGCACTCACCCCTCGCAAGGGAAGACCTCAAACCATTGGGTTCAGAATGGTCCCTTACTTATGCCACTTGTAATGAAAGGATTTATGCAATAGTACAACCAAATCTCATGTAACACGTACAAGATAATTTAAGCAATATGCAAGTTTGGACACCCATAATCGTAAATGAAAGAAATGAAGGAAAAATAGATAATTCATGAACGTATTAAGCAATAAAGTGCAATAATGTAACTAATAACAACTATAAAGGCATTAATAATGAAAGCGAGCACACAATCTCATGAGCATATCGAATAAATGCGGAAAATATGAATAAACAATAAGGGTAAAGGCATAAATTTTAAAGAGAGCTAACTAAGCATATGACAGGGAATGGAATGACTAAGGGAACAAACATGTATGAAACATGATGAAGGAATCTGTCCAGTGTGCGTGCGTTCATTTAACATTCGTAAATGCGTTCGAACGGTAAACAGAATGCAAGCATTCGAGTAACATTTTATAACGCATTCGAACGATAAACAGAATGTCCGAATTCGTATAGCATTTGATAACATGTTCGAACAGGATAAGACCTGATGCATGATACAATAAAATGCTCGCGCGTTCGAGTAGCGTTCTGAGATGCGTTCGAACAGAAATGAGACAGAATGTATACATTAGTGTAGCATTCTAAGACGCGTTCGAATGGTATGAGGCAGAATGCATACATTCATATAGCGTTCGTAAACACGTTCGAACAGAATGATGAAGAATGCATACGTTCGTGTAGTGTTTGGAAATGCGTTCGAACGAAATGAGGCAGAATGCATGCGTTCGTGTAGTGTTTGGAAACACGTTCGAACGCGATTACCAAAATGGCATCTGAAATGACACAAACACATGCATGGATAAACAAATACACAATGTAGGACCTCGTGTGCCCGATGGAACACATTTCATATTTAATCGGGTGCACCTCGTCCGGCACGGTAAAACATCATGGAAAAGGTAGCCTTTAGGCATTTCCCTCGAATAGAGGACCTTTAATTTACCATAGTTAGCCCATGCGCACTAGAATGCAATGTATGCATAAATAAAGCAATGATATACAAATGGTAAATTACATAATAAAAGGCGCGGCAAAACATTGTGGTAAAGGTAGCCTTCGGGCATTTCCCTCGAATAGAGGACCTTTAATCCACCCTAGTTAGCCCATGCGCATTATATTACAACACATATAAATAAATAAGACAATGATATGGGACTTCGTATATCCGATTAAACATATCTCACATTCAATCAAACATACTTCGTCTGGCGCGGTAAAATTTCGTGGGAAAGGTAGCCCTTAGGCTTTTTATCCCTTAAGATGGAGGACCTTTAATCCAACTTGATTTGCCCATGCGCACTATATCATCATGCATAAATAAGTAACATGCAGAAAGTAATAACACACTAACGACTAAATCATGCTTAAAAATAAATAACATACTAACACCTAAATCATGCTTAAAACGCAAGGTTGGATGAAACGAAACATGTGAATCTCCCAAGTGGTATGTGGTGTTGTATCCCGAGTGCAAACCGCAATACCGTCCATTCGGATTCGGCTACGGAATTTACGTCCGAGTTTCCATCCGATATACCATAAGAGAGAACACATATTCCATTCATTCAAGGACCACAACATGTATCAATAAATGACTCTCATGCGAAGGAATTCTAATAAACAAAAAAAAGAAGATGAGAATAAATAAGAAGGATGCCCTCAAGTCTAACCTCTTAGGTCGTCTCTCAAAAATGCGTTACACGGCCGTCAGATGGATTGATGCTTCGCAACTCCTCTGGTTCACTGGTCCACTGCTTTTGTTCGTTGCTTCGCCGTTTTGAGTTGTATTTTCCTCTATTTCGCTGCTGTTCTTACTCCATTTTGCTGCTGTTTTTACTGTATTTTTTGGTTACTATTTTCATTATATAATGGATTGTTTTGCATTTTTGAGGGTATTAGGGGTTGCGGTTTTCACTGCTTGGGCTGCAGTTTTGGTGTTGTTTTGGCGTGAATTGGGGCTGTTGGTTCATTAATTAGGGCTTTATTTTCAGGGTGTTTTACGGTGATGATGTTTATTATTTATGGGGGTGTTTTGGTGACGTTCCTTTACTGTTTTGGGAGAGTTTTTTGGTGATGGTAGGGAGGAGGAGAAGAGAGAATTATTTGCTTCTTGCTTTTTTTTGCCTTGGGTGTGAATGCTAAGTTATTTTCTTTTGTGTTTTTGTGAGAATGAGCTAGGGGTTCTAAGGTTGGTTTAGGCTTCTTTTTATAATGGTTTGCTAGGGTTTCTAGGTAAGGAAGGGAATCCTCAAAAAAATAGAAGTGTTTTGATTGGTTTATGAAAGGAAAAGATGTGTTTAATTTATGGAGTGAATATTTTATTGGTGTTTGATTAGGGAAGGGATTTGATTAGATTAGGAGAGATTTGATCTAATTAATTTAGTTTAATTTGTGACATGTATTTTAAATATTATAATTATCTTTTGGATGGGTTTTGGTGGGCTAATTGGGTTTGGGCATGAGGCTAGCAGCAAAACCAGAAGTACCGACACCGTTAGAACTCTTATTTGAAGTACGCTACACGAACGCTCGCAATCTGCTTGACGTTCGAACGTGCTCACGAACACGAAAGTAGTGAACATGTGAATTGAATCCGATGACATACTTATTCTGAATTGCCCCTTCCGACATTCGTTTCCCGCGACTTCCGTAACCTAAAGAGTAGTGCCTCCGTAAGAGACTCATCATCGGGACTTATATGCAAAAATGCAGTGCCTACAGTCGCCTATACTTTGATGGGACTTGTACAATGTGTAAAAATGACAATCCTACCAAAGTTATGAAATGCATTTTTACTTACCTGGCTCGCCAGCTGCCACTTGACTTGCCTTTTGCTTTGAACTGAGTTGATTTGGTTGTGCCATACCCGGCGTGCTAAACCCCATACCCGAGGTGTCGCGGTTGCGTCTCCATACCCAGAGTGTCGCAGTATATATCCATACCCAGAGTGCCATACCTGGCTTGCTAAACCCCATACCCGAGGCGTCGCTATAATATCTCCATACCCGGAGTGCCATACCTAGCATACTAAACCCCATATCCGAGGCGTCACTGTAATATCTCCATACCCGGAGTGCCGTACCTGGCATGCTAAACCCCATACCCGAGGTGTCACGGTAATGTCTTCATACTCGGAGTGCCATACCTGGAATGCTAAACCTCATACCCGAGGCGTCGCGCTGTAATATCTCCATACCCGGAGTGCCGTACCTGGCATGCTAAACCTCATACCCAATGTGTCGCTGTAATATCTCCATACCCGGAGTGCCGTACCTGGCATGCTAAACCCCATACCCGAGGCGTCGCTGTAATATCTCCATACTCGGAGTGCCGTACCTGGCATGCTAAACCCCATACTCGAGGTGTCGCGGTAATGTCTCCATACCCGGAGTGCCATACCTGGCATGATAAACCCCATACCCAAGGTGTCGCGGTAATGTCTCCATACCCGGAGTGTCGTACCTGGCATGCTAAACCCCATACCCGAGGTGTCGCAGTAATGTCTCCATACCCAGAGTGCCATCCTGACATACTAAACTGATACTGATGTGGATTTGGGCCTCGCCCCCGGGACTCATCCCCGAAACTGATATTGATGCTGATGTGGGCCTCGACCTCGGGACTCGTCCTTGAAATTGATACTGATGATGTGGGTCTCAACCTTGGGACTCATCCCAAAACTGATACTAACGATGCGGGCCTCAACCTTGAGACTCATCCCCAAAACTGATATTGATGCTGATGCTGATGTGGGCCTCGCACCCGGGACTCATCCCCAAAACTGATATTGTTGCTGATGTGGGCCTCAACCCTAGAGATCCATTTCTGAAAATTGTTGATACTGCTTTGTTTCTTTCAACTTGCTTGTATTTTGCCGTTTTTCCTTCTTTGAAACCTGTGAATATAAAACAAACATAAAAAAGGAATGCAAAATATGTTACGTGTATGTATGCATGCAGGAATGGGTTTCCTATCTCGTTGGGTTAGGTCTTCCGCCGATTCCCCTAGTGACTGCTTGGTCTACTATTCCTCAGGCAAAATACTGCTTCAATCTGTCTACGTTGATCGGCTCGGTGAACTCAATCCCTTCCAAGTCTGACAGTCTCACTGCCCAATTTCCCATTACTTTCTGCACTATGTAGGGTCCTTCCCAGTTGGGTCTGAACTTTCCTCTTGGGTCTGTCATCGATGGCCTTGACTGCTTAAGTACCAAATCATTATTTCTGATCTTAGTAGGACGTACCTTCTTGTTGAATGCTCGGGTTAGTCTCTTCTGATATATCTGCATGTGATGTAAAGACTTCATTCTCTTCTTATCCAACAGTGCTAAATGATCAAATTTCTGTGAGGCCCATTCCTGTTCAGGTAACTCTACTTCTACTAGAACCCTCATAGACTGTATCTCAACTTCCACGGGTAGTACTACTTCCATTCCATAGACTAAAGAGTAAGGCGTGGCTCATGTTGCTGTTCTCACTGATGTTCTGTACCCCCACAGGGCGTATGGCAACTTATCGACCCAATCTTTGCAGTTTTCTGTAATCTTGGCTAATATCTTATTTACTGTCTTATTGGCTACCTCGACTGCCCCATTCGCCTGCGGTCTGTAAGGCGATGACTTGTGATGTCTTATCCCATATCTCTGTAGCATTGCCTCCGTTTCCCCTTGAAACTGAACTCCGTTATCTGTCACTACATGATGTGGCATTCTATATCGATAAATGATGTTTCGGGCTATGAACTTCTCCATCTGCTTTGCTGTGACGTTACGAAATGACTCGGCTTCCACCCACTTTGAAAAGTAGTCTACTGCCACTACTATGAAACGATTTTCATTCGATGCATTCGGTTGAATCTCTCCGATCATGTCAATTCCCCATGCTGAAAAAGGCCATGACTCTGATAGCCCGTGTAACTCTGTGTGAGGAAAATGGTTCATGTTACCATGTGCTTGACAATCATGACAATGTTTTACCAGCTTTGCACAGTCTGTCTCCATGGTCAACCAGTAGAAACCTTGTCTTACAATCTTGCGAGACAAATTCAACCCATTCATGTGCGTTCCATACCCCGTCATGTATTTCTTCCATTGCCTTCTGAGCTTCTTCTTTTCTTGAACACTTCAGCTGAATGCCATTTGTCTGCCTCTTATATAGCTCTCCCTTCAAAATCACATACTGAGAAGCCAACTTCTGAATGACTATTCTGTCTTTTCTGCTTGCTCATTCTGGGAGTTCTTTGTGTTCTTGGTATCGCTGAATATCATGGTACCAAGGTTTTTCGTCGTCGACCTCCACTTCCAAAACTCTTTCTATCTCATAAACGGGTCTGCTTGCTGTTGTCAGTACCAATGGTCTCATCACTAACTTCTCTGGATTTTCCCAAGTTGCTGCAAGTGTAGCTAATGCGTCTGCCATCTGATTCTCTTCTCGTGGTAAGTGCTGAAACTTACAATCGGGGATAGCTTGTGCCAACTTTCTGAGGTGAAAAATGTAAGGTTTCAACCGTTCTTCCTTTAATTCCCATTCTCCCTACATCTGTCGGACTACTAACATCGAATCTCCGTAGACCTCCACGCTCTCAGCCTTCAAGGCTATCAATGCAGTCAATCCAAAAGCACACGCTTCATACTCGGCCATGTTGCTAGTTACTCTGAACGTCAACCTCTTGGCCATAGGCAAGGTTTCTCCTTCGGAGGTCACTATTACGATCCCAATTCCGGATCCTTTACAATTCACTGACTTGTCGAAATACATCTTCCATCCTTGAACTATTATTGCTTGGATCTCTTCATCTGGGAATTCAAACTTGTACTGATCCCCTTCAAAAGGTTGCAATGCTAGGAACTCTGCTACGGCTCGCCCTTTGATTACTTTGGAAGTGAGGTACTCGATGTCAAACTCTGTCAACAACACTAACCATCTGCCCAGCTTCCCCACTAGTGAAGGTACTGAATGTAGATACTTCAAGGGATTCTCATTTGCTACTACATGGATCTTCTAAGATTGGAAGTAATGACATATTTTCTAGACGCCTATACCACTGCCAAACAGATCTTCTCTACTTCTTGATAGCGGGCTTCGTACGGAAGCATCTTCTTACTGAGATAATAGACCATATGCTCTACTCCCATCTCATCTGCCTGTACCATCACTGCCCCAGTGCTTCTGATTCTACGGCTAAATACAGTATTAAGGGTTTGCCCGGTCTTGGAGGTTTCAATACATGAGGCTTTACCAAGTATTCTCTGATCTTGTTGAAGGCTGCTTGACATTACTCATTCCATTTCACTGGTTGGTATTTTCTCAGCAGTTTGAAGATAGGCTCACATACTGACCTCAACTTGGCGATGAACCGACTGATATACTGAATTTTCCCGAGGAATGATCTAACTTATTTCTCAGTCTTTGGTGCCGGCATCTCAGTGATTGCTTTGATCTTATTAGAGTGTACCTCTATTCCTCCCATTCCTACCGTATGGCCCAGCAATTTTCCTGATGTTGCCCCAAACACACATTTCTTGGGATTAAGCCACAAGTTGTATTTGTCAACTCTCTGAAGGAACTTCTCCAGCGCTTCTATATGCCCGGTTCTTGTCTCTGATTTCACCATCATGTCATCCACATATACTTCAATCTCTTTGTCCATCATGTCATCCTGAAAGATCTCAAACCCGGGCACCACGATCCCATTAACTTCTACCGGTTCAGGTTCTCCCTGATATCCTGTTGCCTTCACAAAGCATTCCATCAGCTTGAACACTTTCTTCTTGGCCTTCAGCTTGTCCTCATCAGACTTGTACCCCAGTCCTCTCCGAGTTGTCTTGTTGGACAATTATGACCCATAGCGTCATTATTTGTACAGATCACGGTATTGTTGTACAAATTAACTATGTGACAAAAGAGATTGCTCTCTTATCATTTGTGATTAGATCACATAGATTTATAAATGATAGGAGGTCCCTATGATTTGTTCCTGGATTGAGAATGATATGAGACAGTATCAATCCACGAAGGATAAATCATTAAATATCCATAGTCAGAGCATTGTCGAGATTGGACATCGATAAATGCGTAAAAGACTAGTATTACACTTGTGCGCATTGTGAGGGCACAACGACATAGTTCTCATATATTTGGGTATATGATACTCATGCAAGTGTAATAGAAGGTTGTGTTTTACCGATGGTACGGGAAACAGCTTCGCTCTGGATAGAACCCCTCGAAATTCCATTGGTAGTATGACTATGTGTCTATGGAAGTCTGAAATCAGGGTAGGTGTATTTAGTTTTAACCTGAGACTTGCACCGCTAATACTTGCGACAATCATATACTTTGGTTTTGGTCGTCCAGGGCTTTAACCGGTTTCTGTGTACGCCTCTTCTAGGTATATCGAGAATCGAAGTGTGTTGGGTGTGATGTCAAGATGGAAGTATCACTCCAGTCATATGGAGATGATGGTCACGTAGGATACGAGACTGGTTCTCTTAAATGCTGCAGCTATCGGGATATTATGACAAGGTCAAGTATATCCGATTATAGAGACTAGTTACGAGACATCCGACATATGCTTCGTACGAGACATACACAATTCCAGCCCCAGGCCTAGCACGTGATCATCCGATACTGGATCGACATACATAATACTACATATACTACGCCTGATATAGATCACTATTCCTTGTAAGCCTGTTTCTGGAGAATGGGTAGGCATGGCGCTTTGCTAGAAGCCAAACTTGTCTTGTAAATCGGTGTAAAACGTAGTACTTGGTACTTACGTGTTCGGATAGTCCGACGACCAATTTACTGCCAACATATCCGGAATCTCATGGGTCGTTCCCGAAGATTCATCGATGACGTATGACTCGCACTTTATTAATTTTGGATTAATTATAATGAGAGAGAAAATTAATCTAAGATTAATTACAGAGATGTTTTATCTAGGATAAATATCATTCAAATAGAGAAAATGATTAATTGGAATTAATCGGTAAATTAATATATTCGATATATTAAACGAAATTGATTTTGACGCAGAATTAAAATTGGATTTTAATTCGGGCGAACGAGTTTTTTAGAATTAATTCGTTTGCGACGTGAATAGTGATTTCACTAGGCATAATCATTTAATTACGTCGCAACGGAAAATTCGTTAATTTAGAATTAGCGAACCCGAGCCCGGGATTGTTTACGAGCACATTCGCATTTCGAATTCGAGTGTGGCACGCAAGTCAAATCAAGCATCAAATCGATAGTCACATCAAGCGTCGAATCACATGTCACTTTGAGTGATGTGACATTTGATTGATTGATGTGATTGATTGATTAAATGATTGATGGAAGTGGTTGGCAAGCTTTAATGCTTGACTTCTCGAAAGAGAAAATATATATAATTAATTTTGGAAATTGATTTGGTATTCGCTACACAATTCCTTACCAACCAAACACACTTCTTCTCTCTCTTTCTTCTCTCTCTCGCCCAAAAGGGGCTACTTCATCTTCTGCGTCTTTTGTTTTGCCGAGCAAATGGAGGAGAAGTCAGTGATTTTTGTGGCAAATCAAAGGTGCTAGCACACATAGAGTTATCCTAAGGTGATAGGGAAGTAATTTCGTGAGCTTGGAATCCATTTTGTAAGCTTGGAGCTTGAAGATTTCTTGGAGGACAAAGCCGAATTTGGAGGACATCAAAACCAGTCCACTGCCGAATGCACAATGAGGGATTAGAAGAATTTTTGTTGTCCACCGCATCGACTCACCGATCATTGTGAGTATTCCGTGACTTCTCTGATTGTATTTGCACTTGTTTCATGCTTGATATTGATCCTTGGACCTTAGAGAATTCCAACAATGGTATCTTGAGGCAATATTGAGCAGGAAAATGATTTAGGGTTAAAAAATGGGTAAAATTGATTTTGAGCATGAATAATGAAATTGGATGATTTAATATGCTTAATTGATGTTTAATTGAGGATTGATTGGATCAATTTGATGAAAAGATGTTTGGAACATTTTCCCTCAATTTTTGATGTGTTGGCCGAATGTCAACTATGCCCTAATGTCTTGGATTTTGATTTTTTGATTCATTGGATGAGTTAGAATCATGTTGGGGATGTTGATTTAATGTTGAATTGAATTTAATTGGATTGAATTTGATTTGGGCATAAATTTCCCCTTTGGCCGAGTGTTAAGAAGCATGTAATTGAGTTTGATTTTTGTTAAATTCTGTTGGACATGATTTAATGATGAAGAGCATGATTAATTAGGCTAATTTGATATTTTGGAAATATTGATTTGGGTGATTAATTGTGTTATACACTTTAGGTAATTAAATTGTGAAATTGGATTTTGTTATTTAATTGAATTGGGCCTATTTTGTGAAATTGGGCTTGAATGTTGTTATTGGGATTATTGGGCTTGGTTTTAACAAGATGGGTTTAGGAAAAATTGGTTGGATCCAATTGGACCCAAAACCGCATCCATAAAGCCCGAATGCGACTAATGGACCTTTAAAGTTTAATTGGGCCTAATGGGCCTAAATTGATTTTTGAGCTTATGGGGTAACTCCCGGATTGGACTTTGGTTATTGGGTTCGACCCGAGTTGACCAAAAGTCCACGCCTTAAAGAAATTAATTAAAAGCCCATTGGACTTTAATTAAATAAACGTTGGACGTTAATCGGACTTTGAGACCTGTAACGATTAAATTTGGAATTTAAGTCGTAAAGGTTCGTTAAATGAAGTGTAGTATTTAATTTGGAATTAATTAGTGAATTAGTATTAAATACAAATTGAATTGGATTTAATTTTGTAGTTTAATTTAATTCGAGAATTCGTACTTTGAGTACTTATTCGCAAAACGAGTTTGACTCGAGCAAAATCAAATCGTTGTTTGAACATTAGGTGGTCACTAATATCAGATTAATTAATTTGATTAGATTGATTGATAACATGCTTGTGTGAATACATGGTTGTGATGCATGAATAATGTATATCATATGGATATTAGTTGGGTGGGACAATTTTAGAAATTGTTGTAATAAATTTGATTTATTAAATTGGACCTTTGTGTCGAGCCTTATCACCTCCATATTCATTGTATTCTATTCTCACCTATTCCCCTCAATGTAAATGAGGTTTCTTTAGAAGTGTAGTGTAACGGGTAGAAGTAATACATGTGCTAGCGGGAGAGAGAAATGTAGAGATTTTTTATAGGATCAATGTGTAAAGTATCCATCCCATATCATTATTATTTTACTTATACGCGCTTTATTATGTGTTTAGAATGCATGTTTAAGGGTGTATGATGATGAGACCTTAACAAAGATAATAAATTGGTTGTCAATTTGCACGCGAAAAACCCTCAAACAATATTAAACATTTTTCCTTCCATTGAGTGATTCTCACTCAAGATCCAAGACTGCATTGGCTTGTTGGCCAAAGTCAAGGCCTTTGTCCGTCGAGGATGTGTTTGAATCACGTGAGCTTTGTTCCATATCGGTGTCTTGTCCAAGTTGTGGTTTGTTGGCCAAAGTCAAGACCACTTCTTGTCCATCGACATTGATTACGAATCTTTCCATGGTTAATGGGTCGCGCTTAACTGGGATCACTAAGTTTGTTGTGCCAAATCCAACACTTAGTTGATTCAGAGGAAAAAGGTTAGGTAATACATTGGATGTATTGGCATATATAAGATATATGTTTTAGACTTGGAAGTCCCCATACTGGATCTAGGAATTGGATTGGATCCAATTGATCTTAGAGATCTACCTAGTTAATTATCATACAATTGTTGGCCAAAGTCAAGATTGTGTGATATTTAACGGGACCATAGCCCGCTAGGAAACACGGTTTCCCGAGTACTCGATAGAGGGTTAGAGGCTCGTCGAAAAATAGTGGGAGGCAAGAATTAAATTTGCAATATTCGTTTAATTACTTGCCATACGCGCTCATTCAAATATCATTCGTCAAATAAATTAAATGTTAGTTGGACTAATATTTAAAACGTTGTTTTATTTAACAGTTGGACTGTATTCAAATAATTCATATATAGTTGGTTATATAATTAGATTATAATAATCAATATATTTGATTGAATTAATTATAGTTGATTAAATAGTTGGACTATTGTAATCATTATAATAAATAGTACTTAAATCGTTGAATAAATAGTTGGACTATTAAAATCAAGATAGAAATTGAAAAATTGACATTTAAAACATAATCCTAGGGAAAATATATTTAAATGGTTTAATTTTCAAATTGGGAATAAAATTTCAGGATGGTCCTGGAAACTAATAAGTTACTTTATTTGATAAAATAACATATTAGGCCTAAGCTCGGAGTTAAGCAAATAGTAGAGTATAATCTTTGGAAGATTTATTTAATTATAACTTAAGTGCTTAATCAATTAAGCTTATCGCAGTATACTCCTTAATTTCTTTGTCAGAACTAAGGGTTAGATCCTTAAAGTATGATAATGAAATTGAAGGATCTTCATAAATCTATACTTAGATTTTAGAAGTAATAATATTGCAATAGTAAACTCTTGGAGAGTTAATGACTATTCTCAAGAAGACAAAGTCAATGTTTGCAATAAGGCATGTAGCGCAAGGCGCACCTTACTTCGATATTCAAGAAGGCCAAGGCTTGGCCAAAGGCTTCTGGAATGTGGAAAATGGGCAAAGGAAAAATCATTATAATCTTCTGGGAAGATAAATGACATATCCCAAAATGTCTGCCTAAATGTGGCAAACGGGATCGTTGAAGCGTGACTGGCATTTGAACAAAGCAGATATGAAGGATTTGAAGACGAGCAAGGCTCTGACTTCAAATATGTTTGTCAAAATTATGTTCACTATTAGTATTGAAATTAGATTTTAAATACTTAATGTGGTACATAAAACATATGTATTGATGTTCAGAATTTATTTTGAACAGGATGTTGACTTCAGATTGAGAAAAATCCGCGAATTAGAAACGGGACGAAAGTCTCTGTTTCAACTGTAGATACCTAAGTTTAGGAACTACCTTCGGGTGTGTACTTAAATTAGGAAACTGTTATAATGTGACTAGTTTGACTAGAAACATCATCTCTATATCAGTGTTTAACCCGCTGCGGGTGAACCTTTATATTCTAGAACACTAAAGTGTTTCATTATATAAAGATGATATTGAGATAAACACATTTGATGTGAAATAACAGCATTTATATTTTGAATATAAATAAATCTCAAACATATAATATGACAAACAAACAGCTCAAACTGATTTGATCAGAAGAAACTCACCATGTGGCATTGTTGTCTGGGACACAATTAAACAAGACTCGTATATCCGCACTTTTGAAGAGTGGATACTCGGACATATTTTCTTCCATTCAAATAAAGTCTACGAATCTAGTTTATTGGGAAAAATGCCTAAAACACTATTTACTCGGTAAAAGTGTAAGTGCCACCGATCTGTTAGCCCTATTTCATAGTGAAGCAAGTGAGCCCATTTCTAGCTAGGCTAGATGTGGATATGAATATTTCGTGACCTTTACGGATGTGGCATCGCGTTATGGTTATGTGTTTCTTTTGAAGAACACAAATCATAAACTTTTAAAGTTTCGACACGAAATAGACAAACAAATCGGCTATAGTATTAAACCGTCACGGTAAGACCGTAATGGAAAATACTTAGGCAATAAGTTCTAATATACTTGAAAGAGTATAGTATTCTTTCAATGAGGACTCCTCCCGGAACACGTCATTTTGACGGTGTGTCCAAAAAGAATAACCAAATTTTGTTAGACATGATAAGGTTAATCATGAGTTGCTCTGAGCTACCATTTCCTTCAACGGATAAACATAAACAGTGCATAACTTATTTTGAATAAGGTTCCATAAAAATTTATTTGACAGAATTCATATTAGATATGAATAGGAACGAAACCCGGTTTCTCATTCCTGGATATTTGGGTATGCTAGGCATATGTTTGGATGAAACCAAACTAAAACCCAAATTGGATAAGTGCCAATTGTAGGTTATCCAAGGGAAACCATAAGTATAGTACTTACACATATCACATGAGAACAATGTAATTGTTGCTCACCATGCGGTTTTCCTAAGAGGAATACCTATATGCAGTAGTAAGTGGGAGGATAATAAAACTCGATGAAAATCAGAGTAATACTATTCAAGGCACCGAATCCTAAATGGAACACAAATAGTTCATCAAGGATGAAACTATACCATTAATCTTCGAATACATAAGAACCACGTAGGTCAGAGAGAGTCAGAAAACAACCTAGGGTATGGTTTTCTGGTCTCACCTCATAAAGATGTCTATCTTATTGAGGTATACCAATTGACTACGTATGAGGAAGTGATACAAGGTATCGACTCCCTACTATGAAAAAGTGCCATAATATCCGAAATGGATTCCATGTATACCAACTATGTTTGGATACTAGTTGATTTACCGCAAGGCATTGTGCCTATTGGTACTTTATAATTCTTCATGGAAGACATACATGGAAGGTAACATACCATCGTATAAAGCTAGGCTTTTAGCGAAAATGTATTGTTATCAACATTATGTTGATTTTGATTCAACCTTTTACCTGTTGCCACGGTAAATCCATTTGGATAATGCTTGCTAATGCTGCATGTTTCATTTATGAAATATGACAGCTTTACGAGAAAATCGTTTTCCTGAAAAGGAAACTTTTCGGAGGATGTTTACAACATCCTGACGGTTTTGTCGTACCAAAACTAGCAAACAAGGTTTACGGGTTATTCGATCCATGTTTGGATTGAAGCAATCATTAGGTTCTTGGAATTGTCGCTTTGATGTAATCATAATGGTTTATGAATAATTCAAAACGAATATGATTCTTGTGTATATAAGAGGGTTAATGGGAGCGCACTGACAATAATGTCCTATAAAATAATGATAATATGTCATTTCTTGGAAATGATATTCCCATAAAAACAATCGGTGAGAGCTTGGCTTTCGAGAAAACTCTCCGAGAATTCGTACATTGAAAAATGTATGTTACCGGTATCTCTTACGCTTTGAGCATATGGATTCACAAACAGGCCAATCCAAGAGATACTCACTGGATTGAAGTTAAGAACATCCGTCAGTGTCTTAGAGAACTAAGGATATTGACTTAATCTGTGGAGTAGGTGAACTTGAAGTGACTGGGATCACTACTGCAAGTTTCCTAAACCGATAAAAATGACTATAAGTCAAACAACGGTACTATACAGTTTGAATAACGGTACAGTGACCTGGAAATCTTCCAAGCAAGATACTGTTACTGAATAAACAACAAATGCGAGTTATTGCTGCAGCTGAGGCAGTAATAGAAGCCTTCTGGGTCGATAATAAATCTAATTAGATTAGATATAGTTCTGTTAGCAGCTGAACTAGGCTACAGCACAGGGTAAAGAATTATTGGTCTCATCAACGATCCAGATACATACTTCGATATTCATCTGATTCGTTCGGATCATACATTGTGGCAATGTGATGATCGTATAAATCGCATCAGATAATAATCATGCAAATCCGCTGACAAAAACCTTTCCTCAGTAATTTGAGCCAACCGTACATAGTTCAGGTGTCAGACACTCGAGTGACTAGCTATAGGCCAAGTGGGAGATTGTTGGACAATTATGACCCATAGCGTCACTATTTGTACAGATCACGGTGTTGTTGTACAAATTAACTATGTGACAAAGGAGATTGCTCTCTTATCATTTGTGATTAGATCACCTAGATGTATAAATGATATTAAGTCCCTATGATTTGTTCGTGGATTGAGAATGATATGAGACAGTATCAATCCACGAAAGATAAATCATTAAATATCCCTAGTCAGAGCATTGTCAAGATTAGACATCGATAAATGTGTAAAAGACTAGTATTACACTTGTACGCATTATGAGGGCACAACGACATAGTTCTCATATATTTGGGTATAGGATACTCATGCAAGTGTAATAGGAGGTTGTGTTTTATCGATGGTACGTGAAACAACTTCGCTCTGGACAAAACCCCTCGGATTTCCATTGGTAGTATAACTATGTGTCTATGGAAGTCCGAAATCAGGGTAGTTGTATTTGGTCTTAACCTGAGACTTGCATCGCTAATACTTGCGACAATCAATATAATTTGGTTTTTGTCGTCCAGGGCTTTAACCGATTTCTATGTACGCCTCTTCTGGGTATATCGAGAATCGTAGTGTGTTGGGTGTGATGTCAAGACGGAAGTATCAATCCAGTTATATGGAGATGATGGTCACGTAGGATACGAGACTGGTTCTCTTAAATGCTGCAGCTATCGGGATATTATGACAAGGTCATGTATATCTGATTATTGAGACTAGTTACCAGACATCCGACATGTGCTTCGTACGGGGCAGACACAATACTATGTATACTACGCCTGATATAGATCGCTTATTCCTGTAAGCATGTTTCTGGAGAATTGGGTAGGCATGACGTTTTGCTAGAAGCCAACCTTGTCTTGTAAATCAGTAAAACGTAGTATTTGGTACTTACGTGTTTGGATAGTCCGACGATCGAATTTACTGCCAACATATCTGGGGATCTCATGGGTCGCTTCCCGAAGATTCACCGATGACGTATGACTCACACTTTATTAATCTAGGGTTAATTACGATGGGAGAGAAAATTAATCTGGGATTAATTGCGGAGATGTTTTATCTAGGATAAAATATCATTCAAAAAGAGAAAACGATTAATTTGGAATTAATCGGTAAATTAATATATTCGATATATTAAAAGAAATTGGATTTCCATGCGAAATTAAAATCGGATTTTAATTCGGGCGAACGAGTTAATTTAGAATTAATTCATTTGCGACGTGAATAGTGATTTTTCTAGGCATAATCATTTAATTACGTCGCAACAGAAAATTCGATAATTTGAAATTAGCGAACCCGAGCCCGAGATTATTTGCGAGCGCATTCGCATTTCGAATTCGAGTGCGTCACGCAACTCAAATCAAGCGTCAAATCAATAGTCACATCAAGCGTCAAATCACATGTCACTTTGAGTGATGTGATATTTGATTGATTGATGTGATTGATTGAATGATGGATTGAAGTAAGTGGTTGGCAAGCTTTAATGCTTGACTTTTGGAAAGAGAAAATATATATAATTAATTTGGGAAATTGATTTGGTTTTAGATACACAAATTCCTTACCAACCAAACACACTTCTATCATCTCTTTCTTCTCTCTCTCTCCCAAAAGGGGCTGCTTCATCTTCTGTCTTCTGTTTTGCCGAGGAAATGGAGGAGAAGCAAGTGATTTTTGTGGCAAAAATCAAGGTGCTAGCACACATAGAGTTATCCTAAGGTGATAGGGAAGTAATTTCGTGAGCTTGGAATCCATTTTGTAAGCTTGGAGCTTGAAGATTTCTTGGAGGACAAAGCCGAATTTGGAGGACATCAAAACCAGTCCACTGCTGAATGCACAAGGAGGGATTAGAAGAATTTTTGTTGTCCATCGCATCAACTCAACCGATCATTGTGAGTATTCTGCGACTTCTTTGATTGTATTTGCACTTGTTTCATGCTTGATAATTGATCCTTGGACCTTAGAGAATTCCAACAGGTCTGCCCTTTAAAGTTTGGCAATGCTGAACATTTACCCGGCTCGAACTTCATCTTTTCCATGATCCTAGCCACCTTAGAATCCACCCGCTCCTCAAAGGTTGCCCCCTCTTGGAACCTTGTGAAAGGTTGTATTTCCAAAGCGACCACATCATTGTCCACCTCAGCTCGAATGGTGACAATCTCTCCCTCTTACGGAAACTTAATAACCTGATGCAGAGTGGAGGACACGCCCCCAAGCTTGTGGAACCACGACCTTCCCAATAACAAAGCAAAAATGGCCGGGATATCCAGCACTGTGAACTCAACCTCATCCTCAATCGGTCCCACCTTAACTATTACAGTGAAAGTGCCCTCAACTCCTCGCTTACTATCATCATAAGCTTTGATAGTCATATTGGAGGGACTTAGATTCGTCGTCTTTATACCCAACCTTGCCAAAATCTTCAATGGGCAAACATTGATAGATGAGCCATCATCTATCATCACACAAGATGTCTTCTTGCGCCTCACTTTAGCTCTGATGAATAAAGGTCTATTATGGTTCCTGCCCTGAGCCGGGGGTTCCTCATCAGAAAAGGTTATTATCTGCAAAGCTTCCTTTCGCACTGATCCGACAAACATCGCAGGGTCGGCATCCTCCGACACTACTATCTTGCTCAAGGCCTCAACCATGGTCCGCTTGTGCTCCTGAGATGCACACAACAACTCCCAGATGCTCAGTTGTGCTCGGGTCTTCCTCAATTGACGCAGCACTGCATCCCCCTCAGTATTCTCCATATTTTCAGACACTTCTCTGCCTTCCGTTAACACTTCTTTGCCCTTTTCTGCAGTATCACTATAAAAACGCCCACTACAGGTCATCCCCTTCACCTTCTCTCCATCACTGCTCGAAAACTCCTCCCAAAAATTCTTCATTTGCTCCATTTCATCTTCACTGTTGCTATCCCAAATCCCTAGGCAAAAGGTTTGGTGATCAAAGGTTTGGAGGACAAGGTCTTCGGGTAGGCCATAGTTGATCATATAGGTAGGCGGTGGGACATAGTGATAGTTAGGCAATGGGTTATGATATATGTTGAGCTGTTCTTTCTCGGGGTCAGGAATTTTGTGGGAGTCAATTAGGTCCTGGATTTCATGGCGGAGGCGGGCACAACTGTCGGTGTCATGGCCATTCTGTTGGTGGAAGTGACAGTAGCGGTTCATGTTGAGGTTTGGTGGGGGAGGATTTGGGAGTGGTTTAGGCTCCAAGGGTTTCAAGAGTCATTGCCTTGTCAATTTCTCAAGTACTTTGGATAAAGGTCTGCCCAGGTTGGAAAACTGTCGGTTCTTAATGGCAACAAAACAGGCTTAGCACCGGAGGATCCTCCAATAGTTCTCCTATTCAGACTATAAAACTTCTGATTCTCGGCTTCGTCTTCTTCAATATCCATGACAATTTCCCTCAGCTGTCGGAATTCCGCAATCATGGAGGTCATCCTCCTCAGCTTGCCATAAATTGAGGGCTTAGTACCCTTGATAATCATCTTTATCTGTTCATTCTCAAAAGGTCGAGTCTGCATCTTCAAAAGCTGGCTTCTCCAGCGATCCACATACTCCTTAAAGCTCTCCTCCGGCTTCTGCTTGGTATTCTCCAAGTCGCGTAGCGACAGGTCGATCTCCAAGTATGTAACATACTATTTCAAGAAGGCCTCTACCAATTCCCTCCAATCCTCATTGATCTTCCTCTCCAGGCTGTGATACCATACCACGGGTGCCCCCTTGAGTGACATCCCAAACATTTTCTGAACCTGACGCTTGGATAGACCCACTGAACTCATACTTGAAACATACTGTCGAAGATGGACCCTTGGGTCTCCGTTCCCATTAAACTTGGCTATATCCGGCATTTTAAACTGAGCTGGCAACTGTTCCTCAAAAGTCATTGCCTCATAATCCAATATGTCTTCGTGCTTGCCCTTCATCTTACGGGTAACCGACTCTACCTAATCTCAGAGTTTCTGCAGTTTAAGCTGAGACCCAGTCATTCTTCCAGTCGCATATTCAGCCATGTCATCATTAAAACCTGAGATATCATCATTCAATCTAGTCGGAGGGTCTTCACGCCTCTCATTCTTAGAGTTTCCCCCAGCACGGGGCACAACCATATTAGCCATAGCAGTAGTTAAGGCTTGCAACTATTCAGTAACCTTAGTGAGATTGGTCTCTAACTGATCCATACGGGATACCTCGTTCTCTGATTCACTCATGTTTGGACTTTTGATAAGTCTTCCCTCTTTGCGATAAGAAATCGGCGACACTGTTCCGGGCTCGCTGCCCGGTTGGGAATATGGAATAGCCTACCGGGGAACTAAACCGGAGAACTAAAAATGGAGTCGCCACCCGGTGTGAACCAGGAAAATGATTTAAGGACGCACTCACCCATCGCAAGTGAAGACCTCAAACCGTTGGGTTCGGAATGTCCCTTACTTATGCCACTTGTAATGAAAGGATTTATGCAATAGTACAACCAAATATCATGTAACACGTACAGGTAATTTAAGCAATATGCAAGTTTGCACACCCATAATCGTAAATGAAAGAAATGAAGGCAAAATACATAATTCATGAACGTATTAAGCAATAAAGTGCAATAATGTAACTAATAACAACTATAAAGGCATTAATAATAAAAGCGAGCACACAATCTCATTAGCATATCGAATAAATACGGAAAATATGAATAAACAATAATCGTAAAGGCATAAATATTAAAGAGAGATAACTAAGCATATGACGGGGAAGGGAATGACTAAGGGAACAAACATGCATGAAACATGATGAAGGAATATGTCCAGTGTGTGCGCGTTCATGTAGCGTTCATAAACGCGTTCGAACGGTAAACATAATGCAAGCGTTCGAGTATCATTTGATAACACATTCGAACAATAAATAGAATGTCCGCGTTCATATAGCGTTTGATAATGCGTTCGAACGGGATAAGACCTGATGCATGATATAATAAAATACATACGCGTTCAAGTATCATTCTGAGACGCGTTCGAACAGAAATGAGACAGAATACATACGTTCGTGTAGCGTTCTGTGACGTGTTTGAATGAAATAAGACAGGATGTATACGTTCGTGTAGAATTTGTAAACACGTTCAAATGGAATGAGGCAGAATGCATACGTTCGTGTAGCGTTTGGAAACCCGTTCGAACGGAATGAAGCAGAATGCATGTGTTCGTGTAGCGTTTGGAAACGCATTCGAACGAGATAGATAAAATGACATCTTAAATGACACAAACACATGTATGGATAAACAAATACACAATGTAGGACCTCGTGTGCCCGATGGAACATATTTCACATCAATCAGGTGCACCTCGTCTGGCGCGGCAAAACATCGTGGAAAAGGTAGCCTTTAGGCATTTACCTTGAATAGAAGACCTTTAATCCACCCTAGTTAGCCTATGCGCACTATATCATCATGCATAAATAAGTAACATGCAGAAAGTAATAACACACTAATGACTAAATCATGCTTAAAAATAAATAACATACTAATACCTAAATCATGCTTAAAACGCAAGGTTGGATGAAACGAAACATGTAGATCTCCCAAGTGGTACGTGGCATTGTATCCCGAGTGCAAACCGAAATACCATCCATTCGGACTCGGCTACAAAATTTATGTCTGGGTTTCCATCCGATTTACCATAAGAGAGAACACATATTCCATTCATTCAAGGACCACAACATGTATCAACAAACGACTCTCATGCAAAGGAATTCTAATAAACAACAAAAGGAAGATGAGAATAAAAAAGAAGGGTGCCATTAGGTCTAACCTCTTAGGTCGTCTCTCAAAAGTGCATTACACGGCCGTCGAAAGGATTGATGCACCACAACTCCTCCGGTTCACCGGTCCACTACTTTCGTTCGTTACTTTTCCGTTTTGAGTTGTCTTTTCCTCTGTTTCGCTGCTGTTCTTACTCCGTTTTGCTGCTGTTTTTGCTCTATTTTCTGGTTACTGTTTTCACTGTATTAAGAGACTCTTTTTATGTCTTTGAAGGTATTAGGGGTTGTGATTTTCACTGCTTGGGCTACAGTTTTGGTGTTTTTTTTGGCGTGAATTGGGGCTGCTGTTTAGGGCTGTTGGTGTGTGAATTAAGGCTTTGTTTCCAAGGTTTTTTGCGGTGATGATGTTTATTATTTATGGGGGTGTTTTGGTGATTTTCCTTTGCTGTTTTAGGAGAGTGTTTCAGTGATGGTAGGGAGGAGGAGAAGAGAAAATTATTTGCTTCTTGCTTTTTTTGCCTTGGGTGTGAATGCTAGGTTATTTTCTTTTGTGTTTTTGTGAGAATGAGCTAGGGGTTCTAAGGTTGGTTTAGGCTTCTTTTTATAATGGTTTGCTAGGGTTTCTAGGTAACGAAGGGAATCCTAAAAAAAGGGAAGTGTTTTGATTGGTTTATGAAAGGAAAAGATGTGTTTAATTTAGGGAGTGAATATTTTAATTGGTGTTTGATTAGGGAAGGGATTTGATCTAATTAATTTAGTTTAATTTGTGACATGTATTTTGAATATTTTAATTATCTTTTGGATGGGTTTTGGTGGGCTAATTGGGCTTGGGGAGTGAGGCTAGCAGCAAAACCAAAAGTAGCGACACCGTTCGAACGCTTATTTGAATGCTACACGAACGCTCGCAATCTGCTTGACGTTCGAACATGCTCATGAACGCAGCACGAACATGATGAATGGTAAATCTATCACTATTTCCCACTCATTTAACTTAATATTTTGTATAGTTTCTTGAATTTTGTGAATATTTTGATGTGTTTTGTGTTATTTTGTTGATAAATAAAGTTTCAGGACACTCTGGAGGTGATTTGGAGCAAAACAGTGAAAATTGGCAAAAAGGGCATTTTGGTAATTTGGGTGCATCGCGACGCCTAACGTGCACCGAGTGCTGCTAACATTTGCCGGGTCCACAAGTCAGAATCCGCTAACATGCACCGTGACACATGTCATCATCCTAAGATGCCGACAATCATCATCTACGCTAAAATGCACCTGCCACGTGTCAACATCTCAGCGAATCAAGCTAACATGCGTCTGGACACGTGTCGCCATCACATGTTGCCGACATCAATAATTCAGCTTCCGACATAAGAGTGACATGTGTCACGATCTTGAGAAGCCAAAGCAACGCGTGTCAGTAATCAACGCGCTTCGCGACGCCCAACCCCTTGGCGTCGCGACACCATGGCCTACCGAGGCCTATAAATTCAGCTCGATGTTTCAGTTTTAGATGTATCATTCTCTCTAAATTCTCTCATGTAAATAGGAAGTTCTCTTCTTAGTTTCTTCTAATTTCAGTTTAGTAATTAATTTTAATTACGTTCTGTAATAATAGTAATTCACTTTCTTTACTTTTTTTACAATTTTACTATTCAACTATGAGGAGGTAACTTCTCCCTGCTAGGGTGAAAGGTAATTCTTTTACTATTGCTATTTAGAGTAATCTCCCTTTAATATAATATATACACTATTTTAAACCTGACTTAATGAGGATAACACCAGATTGGTCGGTTGGTAATTAAATTTTCTTATTGCCTATATGGCAGGTTAATTTTGGTTCCGCCTTTATGGCTGGTTTATTTTGGTTCCACCTATATGGCTGGATTATGGACAAATACTACCACCTTAATGGCTGGTTGGACTTAATTTGACTTAATTAGGTTACCGTCTATATGGTTGGTTGGTAAAATTATTACAAGTATATATATTATATTATAGAAGATATCTAAATAGTAAATAGTAGAAGTTAATTCCTTTTACCTTCGCATTTTATTTTATTGCATTTATTTTTCCGCATTTACTTTTTAGTAATTTTACTTTATGTCTTTTAAGTTTTTGACCGGCGTAACACACACGTATAACGCAAGCATACGTATCGTTCAAGTAGTATAAAAAGTATCGATCCCACGAGGACTTAAAACCTTATCTATTAATTTTTATGAGGTCAAATGATTACTAGTATCTAACATGTTTTTTAATTGATTTGAAATGGCGACGATTCTAAATTTAAAGACAAGTAAATAAAATTGTTCGAAAGTAGATTTTAAGAAAATTTAATATTAAAAACTATCTAGGGTTGTGATTTATTCCAATATTAATTAAAGATGAAGTGATTATCTTATAGTTGAGTAAAATATTGATTTATTAACCTGGAACACTAATTTATGTAAAAGCCTCTACTGATGGTCAATTACAAATACCTAGTATAATCCAATTGAACCATATGTCTATGTCAACCAAATTACCTAGATTCATTAAGATTAAGTTGCAATTATGGCTACCCCCGCCCGACAGGTATATTCCTATCCTGTAAGGAAATCTATTAAAAGGGTTATCTATCCTCAAGGAAGATCGTAGGCTATTGAGTCTAAGGTCTTAAACTTAAAATCCCTATGTCTAGTTCATTTTAAGTTTACCTAATCAATTTAATTAATGGCCAGTTAATTAAAGAGCATTAAGATTAAGACTCAATAAATAAATCTTTAATTTACTGAAACTATAATCTAACCCCTTATAAACCCGTGATATTGAATTTCATCACAACCCTAGATACTAACTTAGTTATGACACATAGCTAGGGCTAATGAAATAAAAGACATAAAGTAAAAATACTGAAAGTAAGTGTGGTATGCGGAAAAGTAAATTGCAATAAAATAAAATGCTAAGGTAAAAGGAATTAACTTCTACTAAATACTATTTAGATATCTCCCTTAATATAATATATTAACTCATGATGATAATACCAACCAGCCATAAAGGCGGAACCAAAATAACCAGCCATAAAGGGGAACCAAAATAACCAGCCATAAAGGCGGAACCAAATTAACCAGCCATAAAGGCGGAAAAGAAATTTTATTACCAACCGACCAATCTGGCGGTATCCTGATTAAGTCAAATTTTAAATAGTAAATATATTATTTTTAAGGGAGATTAATCTAAATAGTAATAGTAAAAGAATTACCTTTCACCCTAGCAAGATGAAGTTACCTCCTCATAGTGAATAGTAAAAACTGTAAAATAAAGAAAGTAAATTATTATTATTATAGAACGTAATTAAAAATTACAAAACTAAATTAAAAGAAACTTAGAGAGAGAAGACCTCCCTAATTACATCAAAGAAGTGGGAGGGAGATGTACACTGAAATCTGAAATTTCGAGCTCTATTTATAGGCGCAGATAGGGGTCCAGCGTCGCGACGCTGGAACAGTTCAGCGTCGCGACACTAGCTACAGTGACACGTGTCACTTGCTGATTCACCGGCTCAGATTCTTATCCGACGATGTGGCATTGTTCATGACGTCATTGGTGACATCATGCTGACGTGTGGAGGGTGATTGTCGGCACCGTTAGATTGCGACACGTGGCACCGGCGCACATTAGCAAGTCCGTTGAGATAGCGACACTTGGCACGGCGCAAGATAGCATGATCATTGCATTTTAGCAGGCGGCGCATGTTAGCAAATTTTCTGATTGGTCCACGTGTCCACGGTGTACATTAGCAAGTCTGGCGCATGCTGAGCGTTGCGACGCGCAAGGCTTCAGCATCACGACGCTGAAATGATGATTTTGCCCTTTTGTCCAGTTTTTCCTGTTTTGCTCCAATTCACCTCCAAAGTGTCCTGAAACTTTATTTATCTACAAAATAACATAAAACACTTCAAAATATTCACAAAACTCAAGTAACTATACAAAATATTAGGTTAAATGAGTGGGAAATAGTGATAGATTTACCACTCATCACACCCCCAAACCTAACATTTTGCTAGTTCTCGAGCAAAACATTAAATAAAATAACATAATAAAATTTAACTAAGCCACTTTCGTAGGGATCACGGTTGCATTTAGCGTATGCAACAAACCTTTAAACCCCTAGGTGTCCCTAGTGGACGAGTTGTAGTCTCGTGAGGGTTTACAGCAATGATTCCCACAAACATTTTACAAAAGTAAAAAGGTAGTAAAACTAATGCACACAAAAGCAAAAAGATAAGTGAAAAGAGAATAAAGAAGTTAGTGACTAATCAGGTGAAACTTCTACTCCAAGTTACTAGTTGTTTTGTTTCTTTCTAAATTACCGAATAAGTAAATTCTCTGATTATTTTTACCATTCTTCATATACACAGTCAATAAAATATTAAACAACTCATTTTTGCCCACAACAGTCATAAGTGCAGTTGATAAGAGAGTAATATTTTTGTGCTAAAGTTCTATCAATTTCACACCTTGTTGTAGCAATGGAATAATTTTTCTGATTTTTCTGATTTTTTCTTTGATTTTTTCTCTATTTTTTATTTATATACAATATCTTCCATCTATGTAACGAGCTTTGGGCCGGTGACTCCCAAACCAGTTGGCTTTAGGGCACCAGATGTTAAAGGACCCCTACGAACTTAATTACTAAGACTTCAGATATAAATATTTTTGCATCATCTTTGATCCATATAACGAGCTTTGGGCCAGTGACTCCCAAACCAGTTGGTTTTAGGGCACTAGGTGTTACACCCTTACAGACTTAATAACCCGGATATTATATGCTTATTTTTGAACATCAGTTTTTTTTTTTACTCCATCACTTTTTGAGATGCTTCCTCCAATTAAACTAGAGAACTGAATATTACAAACTTTTCAATTTTAGCTCAAGTCCGTATGTTACCATGCATGTTGATAATACATGTCAACTGAGCATAAGAAGATTCATTTTAGTCAGTGTTATGGAGAATTCACAAATTAAATAATTTAAAAGGAAATAAACAAAAATTAACTTGTTTCGAAATAGGTTTGAGATACATCTCAGGAGTAGAAATTCCTTACTCGGCTATCTCTTACCAATTTCACCTTTTTAGTCAAAACAAAAACAATTTCTAATTTTTGAAAATTTTTCAATTTTTTGTATTTTTCGAAAAAATTTGGACTAAAAATAAAAAATACACACAAACTAAAAACGAGGTACTGATCAACTAATTCCCTCCCCCAAACCTAAATGAGACATTGTCCCCAATGTCTTAAACAGTAGAAGAAGAGTTTAGAAGGTCGTACCTGGTTAGCTGAAATCTACAGGAAATTAAAGGTTAAGATCCAGATTAATTCGACGCCTCTTACCACGATCGTCCTCGGACCAATTTATCTTTGAAATGATAGGGTCAACTTTTGGTTCATAGGCTATGAGTTGGTCAATTAGATCTGGAGCAGTTCTGGCAGTAAATAGGAGTTCTTTTAAAGGTTTTGACACGAACCCATTTCTCCGAGCATCATCAAGAAACACAAAAAGAAAATCATAAAACTCATCAATGTTGTACAACCCAATTGGTTTCTGGTGTATGTTCAGGTTCGCCCAAGATAGTACAATAAAAACTTCCTCCAATGTGCCCAAGCCACCTGGCAAAGCAATAAAAGCATCAGCACGGTTAATCATTTCTACCAGTCATTCAGACATACCTGGCACGATTAATTCCTTAAGATTTGCCTCTGCCAAGGGTTTTGGGATGATTCCCAAAACGTGACTGCCTCCTTCCTTTACGGCATTTGAAACAATCCCCATTAGTCCAAGATTGCCTCCTCCATATATTAAGTGCATATTCCTTGCAGCTAAGACTCGACCCAATTCCTGTGCTGCTTCTATGTATTGTGGTTTAGTACCAACAGTACTACCGCAAAACACACAAATGTTTTCAACTCGTCTTCTTGAAGTGGCTTCCATTTTTTACTCTGGATGTCTTTAAAAGTGCAATGATGAGTTGAATTTATAATACCTGAAAAGGGTGAGAAAAATAGCACACGTATCTTCCAAAGGACGATTAGTAGCAAAATAATAAAATAGATCGTGATAGTCAACAAGATCTGGATCCTGTCGGAGGAAATAAAAGAAAACAACAAAACAAATCACAATTATTAGAAAAGACAAAGACAAGAGATATAATATGTACAAGAATTTACAGCTTGATTAACGTCTATGCGTCAGGGATAAGCTTCCCATCCAATTTTAGTATAAATTGGCAAACAGGGTCTTTTTGAGTCAGATTCCCAAGACTTAACTGTTGTCTTTCTTTTTGAAATTGTGTATGTAATCTGCGAAAGTCTATGTGAACATATCCACTGGGATGCGTCTCAAGAGTCGAAGATATATCATCTAAAGACTCCTTACTCAAGCCATCCCTAATGAATTTAATTTTGTCTTTGCGATTAACAGACACCATTCCTAAAGAACGACAACGAGTATTGCAATTCCAACGTGCACATTTGTAACAAACACCCATTTGCTTAGCTCTTCGTTTCTTTGCATAGGTACTTCTTCCAAAACTAGGCAGATGTGAAATAAAAGAGTCAGAAGACTCACCTGCCAATCAGACTCGTGCTTCAATTACCCAACGAATGTCATTGGGAACACCATGGATCGTCAGTAACCTCATTCGTTCCAAGCGAGCTTTGTAAACTTTCATTAGAGATTTTTTAGGGATAGAAGGAAATTGCTTGTGAAGATTTGCGAGAGCTTCTTCCATCTTGAAATGAGTTAATCTGCAAAAACTAAACACACAAAATTAAATCACACCAAATCACAATATATACAAAAATTACATGGGTTGCCTCCCTGCGAGCGCTAAGTTTAAAGTCGTCAGCTAGACGTGACTGCTCGATCGTTTATGCTGGATCTGAAAGTGTGACACTTTCTTTTTGTCGCTCAAATGATTCTCCCCAATAGTGCTTAACACGCTTGTTTTTAACCTTGAAAGTTTTGTTGGCGTCAGGATCATGTATCTCAACGGCTCTATTTGGTAAAACTTTGGTGATCAAAAATGGACCTGACCACCGTGATTTTGGTTTCCATGGGAAGAATTTCACCCTTGATTTGTTTAACAGTACCTTCTGCTCTGGTTCCAGTTGTATGCGCACTAACTTCTCATCATGTCTTTTCTTGCCCTTTTCTTTGTATAATTTGGCATCCTCAAAAGGCTGATTGTGAAATTCCTCCAATTCATTGAGCTGGTGGAAATTTTTCTCTTATGTTGCTTGTAGTGCAAGAATTGGCTCTTTTAGTGCAAAAGATGCTTTATCTTTAGGCTCCACAGGCAATTGACATGTTTTAAGTTTGTCAGTAGAACTTTGCATTGCATTGGAGTTCTGAATGGTACTGTGTATCACATCAAGTTTGAAACATTCCTCATTCTTTTCTTCATCTGGGAAATTCATGGCATTGAAAACATTGAATGTTACTTCTTGGTCTTGTACTCTTATGGTTAATTCTCCTTTTTGTACATCAATAATGGTTCGACCTGTAGCCAAAAATGGTCTCCCGAGGATGATTGGCACGTCTGCGTCTTCCTCCATATCAAGGACAATAAAATCTGCTGGGAAAATGAATTTGTCAACCTTGACCTGCACATCCTCAACTACGCCTCTTGGGAATATGAGCGTTCTATCAGCAAGCTGTAGAGAGACTGAAGTTGGCATTGTTTCTCCAATCTGTAATTTCCTGAAAATAGAAAAAGGCATCAAGTTAACACTTGCACCTAAGTCACATAAAGCCTTACCAAAGTCATGTTCTCCTATGACGCAAGGAATAGTGAAACTGCCAGGATATTTCAACTTCGGGGGAAGCTTCCTCTGAATGATGGCGCTGCATTCTTCCGTTAATGCTACTGTCTCGTAATCTCCCAATCTCCGTTTTTGTGAAAGAATATCTTTCATGAATTTGGCATAGGTGGGCATTTGTTCCAACGCTTCTGCAAATGGAATATTGATATGCAGCTTTTTGAAGATTTCCAGGAACCGAGAAAACTGCTTGTCCAATTTGTTCTTCTGAAGACATTGAGGAAAAGGTGGAGGAGAAATGATCTGTTCTTTTTCCTTTGCTTCTTTTTCCTCCATCTGTTGCTTTGTTTCTTTTGGAACTTCCTCAGTAGCTGTTTTGGCTCCAACATCTTTGTTGATTTCAGTACCGCTTTTTAATATAATGGCATGACATTGCTCATTCCCATGTTCCTTGGATTCGGTTCTGTGTTGCTAGGAAGGGTACCTGGCGGTCTGTAACTCTGATCATTGGCCAATTGTCCAATTTGATTCTCCAGTGCTTTAATAGAAGCAGATTGACTTTGAATTAATACTGCATGAGATTGAAATATAGCATCATATCTTGCTTCTTGAGAGTCATATTTTGCTTCTATCTTTTTCAAGTAGGTCAATACTTCTGTTATTCCTGGTTCATTTGCTTGCTCCTGGCCTTTGTTCTGTTGTTGGAATTCAGGTGGTGGATAGTTCTGCTGTTGGCCTGAATTGTTGCTCCATGCGAAATTGGGATGATTTCTCCACCTTGGGTTATAGGTGTTGGAATATGGATTGTTCCTCTGTCTGTTGAATTTGTTGACATAATTCACCGTCTCTTCAAGTTGGTGTGGTTCTGGTGCTCATCCATATGGTGAACTTGTGGATCCAGTGGTGCTTTGAATGTTGAGAATCTCCATAAATTTGCATATCTGATCCAGCTTGGCACTGACTGCTGTATTAGCTCCAACTTCATAAATTCCTGCAATTCTTTGAATCAGACTTCTTTCTGTTGGCCACAAGGAATTATTGTTGGCCATTTCTTCAATTAGGTCACAGGCTTGATCTTCTCCTTTTGCCATCAAAGCTCCTCCAGCAGCAGCATCAACTGTGGTTCTCATCAGTCCAGAAAGTCCATTATAGAAAGTTTGGACTTGAAGCCATTTTGGAATCTCATGGTGAGGACATTTCCGGAGTAAATATTTGTATCTTTCCCAAGCTTCGTATAGGGATTCTGAATCTTGCTACACAAAGGATGTGATGTCATTTCTCAACTTTGCAGTTCTGGCTGGTGGAAAGTATTTTGCAAGGAATTTGGTGGCTAGAGTGTTCCAAGTTGTGATGGATCCAGCTGGTAGTGAATGTAGCCAAGTTTTTGCTCTGTCTTTCAAGGAATATGGGAAAACTCTCAGCCTAATAGCTTCTTCAGCTCCTCGGTTGTAATTGAACGTGCCGCAAACTTCCAGGAAGTTGATGATGTGGGCATTAAGATCTCAATTGCATTTCCCCGAAACTGAGCTGTCTGCTGAATCATCTGATGCAAGTTTTGATGTCACCCGTATTTGCTGGTAAAGGAGGAAGTACAATACAGGAAATGAGGCCATCTACCATCGGAATGGTTCTGTCTTGAATGGGGATTGGTAGTGCAACCTCCAAATGTTCAGGTTCCATGTTGACTAAAGCTTCTTGGCTTTCTCGCCTTTCCCTTCTCAACTGTCTGATAGTTCTTTCAATTTCTGGGTCAAGCGGTCGGATTTCAAAGCTTCTGGTTCGTCTCATGAAGTTTCTGAGAACCTTTAACACAAGAAAACAAAAACAATAAGTAAGAAGAAAATTAGATACAAGTAAAGGTATCTAACCCCTAAATTAATAGTAAAAGATAACTAAGTGTAGA
>SKCR01029933.1:0-37546 GCA_019454045.1 Zanthoxylum bungeanum
ATACACATCCAATGTTCATAAAATCAAAATCACCAAGACATTAGGGCATTATACATTCGGCCAAGTGAAGCAAATTGGGGATTTTGTTCAATTCAAAATCCAATCCAATTGACTTCAAATTAACATCATCCAATATGATTCTAACTCATCCAATGAATCAAAACCAAAAATTCCAAGAATCCAAAATTCACAACACATTCGGCCAAGGTCAAATATTTGGGGAAAATAATTCAAATCATTTTTCAACAAATGGTCCAACCAAAATGAAATTAAACATGTTATAAGCATACTTAAACATCAAATTATTCAAATCATGCTCAACAACATTTACCCAAATTTTAAGCCCTACATTTTTCATGCTTGAACCTAAGCTCTGATGCCATTGTTGGTTTTAATCTAGGTCCCAAGATCAAACAAGCAATGAAAACAATGCGTGAATACACCAACGGAGGTAGCGGAATACTCACATCGATCGGTTGAGTCGATTTGGAGACGAATCAAGCCCAAAAGCCACTGCCATCACGCCCACTGCAGCAGTCCACTGCCTCCAAAAACAGATTTTTGAGTTGAGAATGGAGCTCCAAGCTTCGTCGATGGATCCCGGCTCATGGACGAACCTCCCTACCACCTTCGCAAGACTCGTAGTGTGCTAGCACTTGCGGTTTTCACCATGAAAACCACTCTTGCTTCCCTTTGTTCACGCCATTTGCTTCAAAAACCAGTGAGTATTTTCTGTTTGGGCGTGAGAGAAGAGAGCAAAATGAGAGAGAAGAATGTGTTGACATGTTACCAAAAAGTGTAGCCTTTTGATTATATATTTTCCAAAATAATAATCATTTCCATTTAATTTCATCTAAAAATAATGAATTTTTTGGAACCAAACCAAAAGTTCCCTCCACTAGCTTCACTATTCACATCAACTTTAAGTCATATCAACTTTAATAAAGTGACATGTCTTCAATCAATCAATCACATCATCAATCACATCACTCAAGTGAATTTGATTTGACGCTTGATGTGACGAATGATTTGACGCTTGATGTGACGAATGATTTGACGCTTGATGCGACTTGCGTTGCCGCACTCGAATTCGAAATACGAATGCGCTCGCAATCACACTCGGGCTCGGGTTCGCTAATTCCAAATTAACGATTTTTCCGTCGCGTCGTAATTAAATGATTACGCCTAGCGAATTCACTATTCACGTCGCTAACGAATTAATTCTAATTAATTCGTTCGCCCGAATTAAAATCTAATTTAATTCCGCGTCGAAATCTAATTTCGTTTAATATATCGAATATATTAATTTACCGATTAATTCCAAATAATCGTTATCTCTCTCTAGACGATATTTTATCCTAGATAAAATATCTCCGTAATTAATCCTAGATTAATTTTCTCTCTCTTCTATATAATCCCAGATTATTTAAGAGTGCGAGTTGTGCGTCATCGGTGGATTATCGGGAGGCGACCCATGAGATCCCCGGATAAGTTGGCAGTAAATACGGTCGTCGGAGTATCCGAATCACGTACGTACCAAGTACTACGTTCTACCGATTTACGAGACGAGGTCGACTCCTAGCAAAGCACCAAGTCTTCCCAATTCTCCGGACATATCCATTTAAGAATATTAAGATCTGTATCAAGCGTAGTATACTATTGTATTGTGCGTATCGACCCAGTATCAGATAGTCACGTGTTAGGCCTGGGGCTGGATAAGAGTCTGCCCCGTACGAAGCACATGTCGGATGTCTGGTAACTAGTCTCTATAATCGGATATACATGACCTTGTCATAATATCCCGATGGCCGCGCAGCACTTAAGAGCACTAATACCGTATCCTGCGTGACATCATCTCCACTATGACTGGAGTGATACTTCCGTCTTGACATCACACCCAATACACTACGACTCTCTGATAAACCCAGAAGTGGTGTACGCAGAACCGGTTAAAGCCTTACCACCCAAGACCAAAGTTTATCGATTATCGTAAGTATTAGCGATGTAAGTCTCAGGTTAAGACTATACACACCTACCTTGATTTCGGCCTCCCATAGACACATAGTCATAATACCAATGGGATTCCGAAGGGTCTATCCAGAGCGAAGCTGTTTCCCGTACCATCGGTGAAACACGACCTCCTATCGCACTTGCATAAGTATCCAAAACTTATATATATGAGAACTATGCCGTTGTGCCCTCACAATGCACACAAGTGCAATACTAGCCTATTCCGCATTATCGATGTCCAGTCTCGATATCTTCATTTATATATCTATGGTGATCTAATCACAAATGATGAGAGTCCAATTTCCTTATCACATAGTTAATTTGCTATAAAACACACATGATCTGTGGCAAATATGACTCTTGGGTTATTATGTCCAACACCATATCGGTGTCGTGTCCAAGTTGTGGTTTGTTGGCCAAAGTCAAGACCACTTCTTGTCCATTGACATTGATTACGAAGCTTCCATGTCAATGGGTCCGCGCTTGACTGGGATCACTAGGTTTGTTGTGCCAAAGCCAAGGCCTAGTTGATTCAGAGGAAAAAGGTTAGGGTATACATTCGATGTATAGGCATATATAAGATATATGTTTGGGACTTGGATGTCCACCTACTGGATCTAGGAGTTGGATTAGATCCAATTGATCTTAGAGATCTACCTAGTTAATTATCATACAATTTGTTGGCCAAAGTCAAGATTGTGTGATATTTAACGGGATCCTAGCCCACTAGGAAACACGGTTTTCCCGAGTACTCGACAGAGGGTTAGAGGCTCGACGAAAAATAGTGGGAGGCAAGAATTGAATTTGCAATACTCGTTCAATTACTCGCCATACGCGCTCATTCAAATTATTTTCGTCGTAATATTAAATGTTAGTTGGACTAATATTTAAATTGTTGTTTTAATAAACAGTTGGACTGTATTATACTTGATTATATATAATTGGATTATATTAATCAATATATTTGAATTAATTAATTTCAGTTTACAGTTGATTTTATAATTGGATTATAGTAATCAATGTAATTGAGGTTAATTATTTGGATTATATTTGATTATATAGTTGGACTATTATAATCATTATAATATATAGTACCACTAATCGTTGATTAAATAGTTGGACTATTGTAATCAAGATAAAATTGAAAAGTTGGATATTTAAAATATAATCTGGGATTAAAATATTTTAAATGATTAATTTTCAAATTGGGAATAAATAATAGGTTACTTTATTGATAAAATAACTTATTATACCTTAAGCACAAAATTAACCAAAATAAGTAGAGCATAAAATCTTTGGAAGATTTATGTGATGATGACTTTAATGCTTAATTTAATATACTTATCATAAATCTAATTTTAGATTTAAGAAGTATTAAAATTGCAATTTATAATTCTTGGAGAATAATTGACTATTCTAGAGGCGATAAAGTCAAAGTTTTGCAATTGGGCATGTAGCACGAGGTGCACATCGTTTCGATATTCTAAAAACCCAAGGCTTGGCCTAAGGTTTTGAAATATTGAAAAGGATAATTGACATATCCCCAAGTGACTACCATTTGGATATGGAGACACGAAGGAATTAAAGAAAGGGCAAGGCTCTTACTTTGAAAATGTTTGTCTTAGATCCTTAATGGAACACATATAATTCATCAATGATGAATTTATACCATTAATCTTCGAATACACAAGAACCACGTAGATCGGAGAGAGTCAGAAAATGACCTGGGGTATGGGTTCTGATCTAACCTCATAAAGATGTCAATCTTATGAAGTATATCCACCGAACTACGTTTTGAGGAAGTGATAACGAGGTATCAACTCCCTGTTATGGCAAACTGCCATGATCCAAAATGGATTCCATGTATATCAACAAGTTTGGATACTAGTTGATGTACCATAAGGCTTGTGCATATTGGTACTTTATAAGTCTTCAAGGAAGACATACATGAAAGGCAACATACCAACGTACTAAGCTAGGCTTGTAAAAGAAAAGGTAGAGTTATCAACATTGTGTTGATTACGACGAAACCTTTTACCTGTTGCCAGGTAAATCCATTTTGAAGATGCTTGTTGATTGTTGATAATGCATATTTCATTTATGAAATGTGTCAGTTGCAGATCAAAATCGCTTTCCTGAAAAGGAAACCTTTTGGAGGATGCTTACAAATCCTGATGATTTTGTATAACCGACAAACAAGGTTTGCGGGTTATTCGATCCATGTTTGGATTGAAACAAGCATAAGGTTCTTGGAACTGACGTTTTGAATAATCATAATGGTTTATAATTTGACTCAAAATGAAATAATTCTTGTGTAATAAGGAGGTTAGTGGGGGAGGGCACTGACAATGAAATTCCCATAAAGCAATTGGTGAAAGCTTGGCTTTCATAGATATTCTTTCATAGAAATTCTCCGTAGAATTCTGGGAGTAACAACCTTTATTCAAGGATAAAGATCTACAGGGATAGATTTGGAGTTGTTAACACTCTCTGGAAATTGTACATTTAAAATGTACTTGTATTGGTTTCTCATACGCTTCGAGCATATGGAGTCACAATCGGGTCAATCCAAGTGATAGTCACTGGATTGAAGATTAAGAACATCTGTAGTATCGAGAGAACTAAAGATGCTGTCTTAAATTATGGAGTAGGAGAACTTGAAGTGACTAGGATCACTGTTGCAAGTTTCCAAACCGGTAAAACTACTGCGGTACTATAAAGTTTGAACATGGGACAGTGAGCTGGAAATCTTCCGCGCAAGATAACTGTTGCCGAATAAACAACAAATGCGGATTAATTACTGCAGCTAAGGCAGCAATAGAAGCCATTTGGATCGAAAGTAAATCTAATTAGATTAGATATAGTTCTTTTAGCAGCTGAGCTAGGCGTCAGCACAGGCTAAGGAATTAAAGGTCTCATCGACGATCCAGATATATACTTCTATATCATCTGATTAGTTCGGATCATACATCGTGGCGATGTGATGATCGTGTAAATCGTGTCAGACGATAATTAAACAAATCCGCTGACGAAAACCTTTCCTCAGCAATTTGAGCGAACCGTTCATAGTTCGGGTGTGGGACACTTGAGTGACTGGCTATGTGCCAAGTGGGAGATTGTTGGACAAAATGACCCATAGCGTCACTATTTGCACAAATCATTATGTTGTTGTAGCAAATTAACTATGTGACAAGGAAATTGCACTCTCATCATTTGTGATTAGATCACCATAGATGTATAAATGAAGAGAGGTCCATATGATTAGTTCCTGGATTGAGATGATATGAGACAGTATCAGTCCACGAAGGATTAATCATTAAATATCCCTAGTCAGAGTATTATCGAGACAGGACATCGATAATGCGGAATAGGCTAGTATTGCACTTGTGCGCGTTGTGAGGGCACAACGGCATAGTTCTCATATATATAAGTATTGGATACTTATGCAAGTGCGATAGGAGGTCGTGTTTCACCGATGGTACGGGAAACAGCTTTGCTCTGGATAGACCCCTCGGAATCTCATTGGTATTATGACTATGTGTCTATAGGAGGCCGAAATCAAGGTAGGTGTGTATAGTCTTAACCTGAGACTTGCATCGCTAATACTTGCGATAATCGATAGACTTTGGTCTTGGTGGTACAGGGCTTTAACCGGTTCTACGTACACCACTTCTGGGTTTATCAGAGAGTCGTAGTGTATTGGGTGTGATGTCAAGACGGAAGTATCACTTCAGTCATAGTGGAGATGATGTCACGCAGGATACGGTATTAGTGCTCTTAAGTGTTGCGCAACCATCGGGATATTATGACTAGGTCATGCATATCCAATTATAGAGACTAGTTACCAGACATCCGATATGTGCTTCGAACGGGGCAGACACTTATCCAGCCCCAGCCCTAGCACGTGACTATCCGATACTGGGCCGATATGCACAATACTACGGTATACTACTCTTGATACAGATCTATATATTCCTGTAAGAATATTTCTGGAGAATTGGGTAGGCATGGCGCTTTGCTAGAAGCCAACATTGTCTTGTAAATCGGTATAAACGTAGTACGAGGTACTTACGTGTTCGGATAGTCCGACGACCGTATTTACTGCCAACATATCCGGAGATCTCATGGGTCGGTTCCTGAAGATTCAGCGATGACGTATGACTCGCACTTTAATTAATCTGGGATTAATTCGATGAGAGAGAAAATTAATCGGGATTAATTACGGAGATATTTTATCTCGGATAAAATATCGTTAAAGAGAGAGAACGATTAATTAAGAATTAATCGATAAATTAATATATTCGATATATTATAACGAAATTAGATTTCGACGCGGAATTAAAATTAGATTTTAATCCGGGCGAACGAATTAATTTCGAATTAATTCGTTAAGCGATGTGAATAGTGAATTCGCTAGGCGTAATCATTTAATTACGACGCAACGAAAAATTCGTTAATTTGGAATTAGCGAACCCAAGCCCGGGATTGTTTGCGAGCGCATTTGCATTTCGAATTCGAGTGCGGCACGCAAGTCAAATCACAAGTCAAATCAAGCGTCAAATTGCAAATCACATCAAGCGTCAAATCACATGTCACTTTGAGTGATGTGACATTTGAGTGATTGATGTGAGTTGATTTGTGTTGATTGACAAGCATTTAATGCTTTACTTTTTTGAAATAGAAAAAGTAAATGGTTTATTAAATATTTTTGGAAATTATATAAACCTTTTACAATTTTTATTTTCTAACTCATTCTCTCTCTCCCATTTACGTTTTTGCTCATTTTGGAGCCAAAACTTCTTCATCTTCTCTCTCGGTCTTGACCGATTCTTCTCCTCAATTTTTCTGGTTTGACCGATCAATAAAGGAGAAAGAAATGATCTTGTTGCAAGATCTAAGTGCTAGCACACCATAGGAGGAATACCAAGGTGTTAGGGAAGTGATTTCGTGAGCAAGGAATCACCTTGTGAAGCTTGGAGCTTGGAGCATCAATGAAGGACCACCCAAAGCCGAAAATGGAGCTGCAGTTCACTGCCATTGCCGAGCTTGGAGGGAGGCAGAAACATGAAGTGTGAATTTGGTCCATCTTCGTTGCATCTCTACCGATCCATGTGAGTTTTTCCGCACCTCATTGGTTGTATTCAACTCGTTTTTATGCATGATTTATGATCCTTGGGACTTGATTGAAACTCAACACTTTGGCTAAGGACAACCCAGCAATCAGTACCTCGTACTCTGCCTCATTGTTGGTTACCCTAAAGCCGCACTTGATTTCCTGTTGTAGAATGTCACCTTCTGGAGTGGTAATCTTTATCCCAAGGCCGCACCTCTTTTTGTTACTGGAACCATCGACTGCGAGTTTCCACGGAATAGTTGAGTGGATAGAGCAGACTTCAATTTCAGCTGCAGCAAGTAGACCGGGTGTAAATTCGGCCACGAAGTCCGCCAGAGCATGAGATTTGATGGCGGTCCTAGGAAGGTACGTAATATCATGTTCCCCAAGTTTAATTGCCCATTTCATTAATCTCCCTGATAGTTCGGGTTTATGGAGTACGCTTTTCAAAGGATAAGTCGTGTATACCATGATCGGATGTCCTTGAAAGTAGGGTCTGAGCTTTCTTGCAGTCGTAATCAGAGCGAATACGAACTTCTCCATTAACGGGTAGCGTGATTCTGTTCCTAGCATTGCTTTGCTTACGTAGTTGATTGGGAGTTGAGCTTCCACCTCTTCTCTGATTAAGACTCCGCTAACCGCATGTTTTGAAACTCCAAGGTAGAGATAGAGGCTTTCGTTGTCGAGTGGCTTTGACAACAAAGGTGGAGTGGTAAGATATCGCTTGAGTCCTTACAGCGCTTCTTCACAAGCGGGAGTCCACTCGAAGTTGTTGGCCTTTTTTAAAGCTGAGAAGAACAAAAAACTATTGTCTGTAGACTTGGAGATGAACCTGTTCAGGGCAGCAATCCTCCCCGCTAGTCGCATGACATCCTTTGGGCTTGAAGGTGAGGGGATTTCGAGGATTGAATTGATCTGAACTGGATTCGCTTCTATCCCTCGTCGAGTGACTACATATCCCAGGAATTTCCCTGAAGCAACACCAAGTGCACACCTAGTAGGATTCAACTTCATACCGTACCTATCCATGATGTTCGAGGTGCTGTTCCGATTTAGTAGACTTCACCAGCATATCGTCTATGTAAACCTCTATTGTCCTCCTAATTTGATTGGCGATCATCTTCTTAACCAATCGTTGGTATGTCGCCTCTGTATTTTTCAGGCCGAATGGCATAACCTTGTAGTAGTAAATTCCTCGGTTAGTGACAAAGTCTATCTTCTCTTGGTCGTCTGGATGCATAAGGATCTGGTTGTAACCTGAATACGCATCCATGAAGCTCAACAACTCATGTCCAGCTGTAGCGTCGACCATCGAATCTATGTGTGGTAGTGGGAATGAATCCTTCAGGCAAGCTTTGATTAAATATGTAAAGTCGATGCAAACTCTCCATTTTCCATTCTTCTTCCGCACAATGACCACATTAGCAAGCCACTCTGGAAATTGCACTTCCCTGACCGCTCCATTCTGCAATAGCTTTTGAACCTCTTCATCAATGATCCGATTCCTTTCAGGGGTGAACTTCTCTCTCTTCTGCCCGACCGGGGTGTGGTCTGGATCTACATGTAATTCATGAGTAATCAGCTCAGGGTCGATTCCTGTAATGTTCTTGTGAGACCATGCAAAAATATCGTGTCGTTTCTTCAGATATTCAATTAAGTCGGCTCGTAGTTTGGGATCCAAGTTAGCTCCAATCAGTGCCCTGTGATCTGCAAATTGAGGGTGAATTTGGACCTCGTCAAGCTCCTCTAGATTCGGTAGTGTCGGTTTCGAGCAATGAGGTCCATTCTGTAATTGCTATGCCGACTCAACTTTCGCCTTGAAGGTCGTTTGGTAGCAGCTTCTGGATGTAGATCTATCGCTCTTAATCTCTTGTATCCCTCATTTAGTTGGGAATTTTATAACTTGATGAGAGGTGGATGAGACCGCCCTCATGTCGTGAATCCAAGGTCTGCCCATGATAAGGTTATAGGCTGAATGGCTATCCAAGACCAAGAATGTGGTCATTCTGTTGACTCCTGCCACATAGACTGGGAGTGATATTTCTCCCATTGTGAATTTTTTTCTCTCCACTAAACCCAATCAGCACTGTCGTCCGCTTGTTTATTTTTTCCAATTCGGCCCCCATATCCGTGAGGGCTGTAGCGAAAATGATATTGGTTGAGGAGTATGTGTCGACCAAGACTCGCTTGATCATGAAGTTTGCCACTTGCAAGGAGATGACTAAAGCGTCGTGGTGTGGATTTAAACTGTGAGAATCTCCATCGTCTGGGAACTCCATAGTCAAGTTGGTGAACATCTTTTCTACTGTCATTGTTGTATGAGAAATACTGCTAGTAGGAGCTCTCGAATGTCGTTTGGCCACCGAATACGAGACTCCACTGATCTCTAATCCTCCTGAAATAACATTGACGGTGTTGTTAATTGGTGGAGATGGGTTCGGAGCTTCTCCTTGACCGTCTCTTGCATCCATTCGTGCCAAGGTAGCTTTCCCCTTCGTGTAGGTTGATGAAGATTCGAAATACTGATTCTCTCCTTATTGAAGCGAGCTACGTAGCTCCGCAATGACTCATCTCTCCTCTGTTGGATGGAATTGAGATCGCCAGTGGTCTTTTCTAGCTTACATGAACTTGCAAAGTGTTGCACGAACTTGTCTGCTAATTGTTGGTAGGATTCGATGGATCTGTAGGGTAGGTTGATGAACCAGGTAAGCGTCAGTCCCGCCAATGTTTCTCCGAAGCACCTGCACATTCCAGCTTCCCATTGGTTGGGCGCCAAACCGGCTGACATCATCTTGTATTTGTAGTGTATGACATGGTCGTCTGGATCTGTGGATCCATCATAGAGCTTCATTTCGGGCGGGTTAAATTTTCGGGGTAGTTCAACAGCAACGATTTTCTCCATGAACGGGGTATCAGAAATTGCTCCAACTCCGCTCTTCTTAATTGGCAACCTTACCCCTGGTAGTCTGGACATGATTGCTTCTTTGAATTCCATCATTTCTTTCCTTATAGATGATGCAACTTGCTGAGTTAGGTCGAGAGTGGAAGTCGGCCCTTGGGGAACTGGGGAATCGTCATCGATCCGTACTTCTGATGTGGGTGGGACTATTGGATTGCTGGGATTACTGGCTTGACCAAGGATGTCGTGATGCTGAGAAGTTGAAGAGAATTGCTCCAGCAAATTTTGTAGACTCACATTGGAATTTTTCATTGTCAATTTCTCCTCTTCCAAGGCCTGTAATCGCTCTTGGAGCATGGCGAGTTGTACCGCCATAGGTTCTGGCGTCTATTGACTGCCAGAGGCCATTATCAATTACTTTGTAGAGAGCGGGTTGAATGATCTTTGTTTGCTACTAATTAGCTAAGGCGCCAAATTATGGATGTCGGTTTTCACCCGAGATCCATAATCGAGAATCTGATTTTCTGGGGGCACTAGCGAACCTGCAAAATGGGGGTATGATGAGTGGGGAGTGTGACCGGCGTAAACACACACGTATAACGCAAGCGTACGTATCGTTCAAGTAGTATAAAAAGTATCGATCCCACGAGGACTTAATATCTAAGCTATTAATTTTATGAGGTCAAATGATTACTAGTATCTAACAGGTTGTTTGATTGATTTGAAAAGGTGATGATTCTAAATTTAAAAACAAGTAAATAAAATTGTTCGAAAATAGATTGAAGAAAATTAAAATTTATAAAACTATCCAGGGTTGTGAATCCTTCCAATATCTATTAAAGATGAAGTGGTTATCTTACAGTTGGGTAATATATTAATTTATTAACCTGGAACACTAAATTATGTAAAAGCCTCTTCCGATGGTCGATTACAAATACCCAGTATAACCCAATTGAACCATATGACTATGTCAACCAAATCACCTGGATTCATTAAGTTTAAGTTCCAATTATGGCTACCCCCGCCCGATAGGTATATTCTTATCCTGTAAGGAAATCTATTAAAGGGTTATCTATCCTCAAGGAAGATCGTGAGCTATTGAGTCTAAGGTCTTTAACCTAAAATCCTTTTTCCAAGTTCATTTTAAGTTTACCTAATCAATTTTATTAATGGCCAGTTAATAAAAAGCATTAAGATTAAGACTCAATAAATAAACATTTATATTACCCAAGCTATAATCTAACCCCTTATAAACAAGTGATATTGGATTTCATCACAATCCCAGATAACTGGCTTAGTTACGACACATATTTACGGGTAGTAAAAATTTAAATAAAATAAAAGACATAAAGTAAAATACTGAAATTAAATACTGAAAGTAAATTGCTGAAAAGGTAAAAAGTAAAAAGGAAAAATTAAAAAAAAAAAAAAGTAAATTACTGAAAGTAAATTGCTGAAGAGTAAATTGCTGAAAAATAAATTACTGAAATTAAATAAAGTAAAAGTACAATAAAAGAAAATGCTGGGGTTAGAGGATCAGTTTTTATTAATACTATTTTAGATATCTCCCTTAATATAATATATTAACTTTACGTGATAATTACTAACCAGCAATAAAGGCGGTATCCTGATTAAGTCAAATTAATAATTAATTACCAACCGACCAACCATGCGGTATCCATACTTAGTCAGGTTAAAACCAATTTATAATTAATTACCAACCGGCCAATATAGCGGTATCCTCATTAAGTCAAGTTTTAAATAGTTTATATATTATAATTAAAGGAGATTAATCTAAATAGCAATAATAAAAGCTTTACCTTTCACCCCAGCAAAGGGGAATTACCTCATCATTGCTTGAAAAATAAAAACTGCAAAAGTAAAGAAAGGAAAGGATTGTGCGTAAAAGTAAATTACGGAAAGTAAAAACTGAAAAATAAAGAAAAGAAAGTGCGAAAGCAGAAATTAATTACTGAAAGCTATAAATAAACAAACAAGATACAATCTTCTTATTTATTCTTTAGGAATTTCAAAGAAGAAAGTATGAATTTTACAAATGAAATGACTTAGTATTTATAGGCAAAATTTTTGCCTCCATCAAATTCTCCACCCAATCCATTATTAATTTCTCCACTAATTACTACACCAAATCCATTATTAATTGCTCCACTAATTACTTATCATCTTTGGTGATGATTTGATAATTTTATTATTTATTTATTAATTTATTTTTTTGCTTTGAAAATGACTTTAATAATTACACACAACACACTTCTAGATGGTTCATCAATTTCGGTCATGAAATCTTCAGAATTCGAAAATATTCTGTCTTTAAAAGTTGTAGAGTTTTGAGTATTCTTAAATCTGGCACTTGAATCAGCTCAATCCGATATCCGCGTAAAAAGTTATGCCCAAAATACGAAAGATGTGCAAAATTGGAATTTCCAAAACTGTACTTTGTCAAAAACGCCCTTTCAAGTTTCCAATCTCCAAAATTAAAATATCAAGTCCAATAATTGCCCTTATTTTACCCATATTTCATCCTAAATGATTTCATTGAGACTCGATATTATTTTATCTGCAAAATAAACTAAAACACATCAAAACGTTACTCAAACCCGAGAAACTAAACAAAATATTAAGTTAAAGGGGCGGTAAATATTGATATATTTTCCGCTCATCACACCCCCAAACCTAACATTTTGCTAGTCCTCGAGGAAAACAACAAAATAAAAATAAAATTAGACTAAGCCACTTTCGTAGGGATCACTGTTGCATTTAGCGTATGCAACAAGCCTTTAACCCCTAGGTGTCCCTAGTGGATGGTTGTAGTCTCGTGAGGGTTTACAGCAATGATACCCACAAACATTTTACAAAAGTAAAAAGGTAGTAAAACTAATGCACACAAAAGCAAAAAGACAAGAGAAAGAGAATAAAGAAAGTTAGCGACTAATCAGGTGAAACTTCTACTCCAAGTTACTAGTTGTTTTGTTTCTTTCTAAATTACCGAATAAGTAAATTCTCCGATTCTATTTACCATTCTCCATATACACAGCCAACAAAGTATTAATCAATCTCATTTTGCCCACAACAGTCACAAGTGTAGTTGATAAGAGAGTAATATTTTTGTCCTAAAGTTCTATCAGATTTCACACCTTTTTATGGCAATGGAATAATTTTTCTCATTTTTCTAATTTTTTCTTTGATTTTAGATTTTTTTAATTTATATACAATATCTTTCATCTATGTAACGAGCCTTGGGCCGGTGGCTCCCAAACCAGTTGGCTTTAGGGCACTAGGTGTTAAGACACCCCTACGGACTTAATTACTCAGACTTCAGATTTATATATTTATTGGCAACATCTCTGATCCATGTAGCGAGCTTTGGGCCAGTGACTCCCAAACAATTGGTTTTAGGGCACTAGGTGTTAAAACACCTTTACAGACTTAATAACTCGGATCTCAGATTTTTTTTTTATTCCATCACTTTTTGAGATGCTTCCTCCAATTAAACTAGAGCACTGAATATTACAAACTTTTCAATTACAGTTCATGTCCGTATGTTACTATGCATGTTGATAATATCTGCTAACTAAGCATATGAAGATCCATTTTAGTCAGTATTACGGAGAATTAACAAATTAAATAATTCAAAATGAAATAAACAAAAATTAACTTGTTCTCGAATTAGGTTTGAGATACGTCTCAGGAGTGGAAACTCCTTACTTAGCTATCTCTTACCAATTTCACCTTTTTAGTCAAAATAAAAACACAAAAATGCAAAATATTTTTGTAATTTTTGAAAAATTTTCGAAAATTTTGAACTAAAAATAAAAACAACACACAACTAAAAAGAAAATATTAATCAACTAATTCCCTCCCCCAAACCTAAATGAGACATTTTCCCCAATGTCTTAAACAATAGAAGAAGAGTTTAGAAGATAGTACCTGGTTAGCTGAAATTCTACACGAAAACTTAAAGGTTAAGATCCAGATTAACACGACGCCTCTTACTACGATCGTCCTCGGACCAATTTATATTTGAAAGGATAGGGTCAACTTGTGGTTCATAGGCTAAGATTTGGTCAATTAGATCCGGAGCAGTTCTGGCAATAAAGAGTAGTTCTTTCAAAGGTTTTGGCACGAACCCATTTCTCCGGGCATCATCAAGAAACACACAAAGAAAATCATAAAATCCATCAACGTTAAACAACCCAATTGGTTTCTGGTGTATGTTCAAGTTCGCCCAGGATAGCACTATAAAAATTTCCTCCAATGTGCTCAAGCCACCTGGAAAAGTAATAAAAGCATCAGCATGGTTAATCATTTCTACCAGTCATTCAGACATACCTGGCATGATATGTTCCTCTCTGTTTGATGATCCAATAAGATTTGCCTCTGCCAAGGGTTTTGGGATAATTCCTAAAACGTTACTACCTCCTTCATGTACGGCCTTTGAAACGATCCCCATTAGTCCAAGATTGCCTCCGCCATATACTAAGTGCATATTCCTTGCAGCTAAGACTCGACCCAATTCTTGTGCTGCCTCTACGTATTGTGGTTTAGTACCAACACTACTACCGCAAAACACACAGATGTTTTCAACTCGTCTTATTGAAGTGGCTTCCATGTTTTACTCTGGATGTCTTCAAAAGTGCAATGATGAGTTGAATTTATAATACCTGAAAATGGTGAGTAAAATAATAGCACTAGTACCTGTCAAATGACAATTATTAGTTAAACAGTAAAATGAATCGTGATAGTCAAAAAGGTCTGGATCCTGTCGGAGAAAATAAAAGAAAACAATAAAACAAATTACAATTATCAGGAAAAGACAAAGAGATATAAAATGTACAAGAAAAGTAGCGGCTTGATTGACGTCTATGCGTCAGGGACAAGCTTCCCATCCAATTTTCTTATAAATTGGCAAACAAGGTCTTTTTGAGTCAGATTCCCAATACTTAACAATTTTCTTTCTTTTTGAAATTGTGTATGTAATTTGTGAAAGGCTATGTGAACATATCCACTGGGATGCGTCTCAAGAGTCGAAGATATATCATCTAAAGACTCCTTACTCAAGCCATCCCTAATGAATTTAATTTTATCTTCGCGATTATCAGACATCATTCCTAAAGAACGACAACGAGTATTGCAATTCCAAGCGCGTGCACATTTGTAACAAACACCCATTTGCTTAGCTCTACGTTTCTTTGCATAGGTGCTTCTTCCAACCAGGTAGATGTGAAATAAAAGAGTCAGAAGACTCACCTGCCAATCAGATTCGTGCTTCAAATACCCATCAAATGTCATTAGGAACACCATGGATTGTTAGTAGTCTCATCCGTTCCAAGCAAGCTTTGTAAACTTTCATCAGAGATTTTTGAGGGAGAGAAGGAAATTGTTTGTGAAGATTTGCTAGAGCTTCTTCCATCTTTAAAGGACTTAATCTGCAAAAACTAAACACACAAAATTAAATAACACCAAATCATAATATATACAAAAATTGCATGGGTTTCCTCCCTGCGAGCGCTAAGTTTAAAGTCGTCAGCTAGACGTGACTTCTCGAACGTTAAGCTGGATCTGAAAGTGTGACACTTTCTTTTTGTCGCTCAAATGATTCTCCCCAGTAGTGTTTGACACGCTTGTTTTTAACCTTGAAAGTTTTGTTGGAGTCAGGATCATGTATCTCAATGGCTCTGTCTTGTAAAACCTTGGTGATCACAAATGGACCTGACCACCGTGATTTTGGCTTCCATGGGAAGAATTTCACCCTTGATTTGTTTAACAGTACCTTCTACCCTGGTTCCAGTTGTATGTGCACTAACTTCTCATCATATCTTTTCCTTGCCTTTTCCTTGTACAATTTGGCATCCTCAAAAGGCTGTATGTGAAATTCCTCCAATTCGTTGAGCTGGTGGAACTTTTTCTCTTCTGTTGCTTGTAGTGCAAGAATAGGCTTCTTCAGTACGCAGTGCGCTTTATCTTCAGGCTCCACAGGTAATTGACATGCTTTAAGTTTGTCAGTAGATCTTTGTCATTCATCAGAGTTCTGAATGGTACTATGTATCACATCAAGTCTGAAACATTCCTCATTCTCGTCATTCGGGAAATTCATGGCTTTAAGAATATTGAATGTTACTTCTTGGTCATGTACCCTCATGGTTAGTTCTCCTTTTTGTACATCAATAATGGTTCGACCTGTAGCCAAGAATGGTCTCCCGAGGATGATTGGCACGTCTGTGTCTTCCTCCATATCAAGGACAATAAATCTGTTGGGAAAATGAATTTGTCAACCTTGACCAGCACATCCTCAACTACGCCTCTTGGAAATACGAGCGTTCTATCAGCAAGTTGTAGAGAGACTGAAGTTGGCATTATTTCTCCAATCTGTAATTTCCTGAAAAAGAAAAGACATCAAGTTAACACTAGCACCTAGATCACACAGAGCCTTACCGAAGTCATGTTCTCCTATAGTGCAAGGAACAGTGAAACTGCCAGGATCTTTCAACTTTGGAGGAAGTTTTCTCTGAATGATGGCACTACATTCTTCTGATAATGCTATTGTCTCATAATCTCCTAATCTCTGCTTTCGTGAAAGAATGTCTTTCATAAAATTGGCATAACTGGGCATTGTTCCAACACTTCTGCAAATGGAATTTTGATATGCAAATTTTTGAACACCTCCAAGAATCGAGCAAATTGCTTGTCCAATTTATTCTTCTGAGATGCTTAGGAAAAGGTGGAGGTGGAGTGATCTGTTCCTTTTCCTTTGCTTCTTTTTCCTCCATCTGTTGCTTTTTTTCTTTTGGAACTTCCTCAGCAGTTGTTTGGCTCCAACAATCTTTGTTGAGTTTCACTACCGCTTTTTAACATGATGGCGACACTGCTCAGTCCCCATGTTCCTCGGATTTGGTTCAGTGTTGCTAGGAAGGTTACCTGGTGGTCTGTAACTCTGAGCATTGGCCAATTGTCCAATTGATTCTCCAGTGTTTTAATAGAAGTTGATTGACTTTGAATTAATGGTGCTTGGGATTGAAACTAGCATCATATCTTGCTAGTTGAGAGTCGTGTTTTGCTTCTATCTTTTTCAAGTGGATAAACACTTCTGTTATTCCTGATTCATTTGCCTGCTCCTGGCCTTTGTTCTGTTGTTGGAATCCGGGTGGTGGGTTGTTCATTTGCTCTGAATTGTTGCTCAATGCGAGATTGGGATGATTTCTCCACCCTGGGTTGTAGGTGTTGGAATATGGATTGTTCCTCTGTCTGTTGAAATTGTTGACATAATTCACCATTTCTTTTTGTTGGTTGAAAGATTCTAACTCAGGTGCTCCTCCAAATGGTGAACTTGTGGATCCACCGTTAACTTTCATGTTAAGAGTTTCCAGATTTTTGCAAATCACATCCAGCTTGGAATTTAGTGCTGTGTTGGCTCCAACTTCATAAATTCCTGCAATTCTTTGAATCATGCTCCTTTCTGTTGGCCACAAGGAGTTGTTGTTGGCCATTTCTTCAATTAAATCCCAGGCTTGATCTTCTCCTTTTGCCATTAAAGCTCCTCCTGCAGCAGCATCAATTGTGGTTCTCATTATTCCAGAAAGTCCATTGTAGAAGGTTTTGACTTGTAGCCATTTTGCGATCTCATGATGAAGACATTTCCAGAGTAAATCTTTGAATCTTTCCCAAGCTTCGCAAAGGGATTCTGAATCTTGCTACACGAAGGATGTGATGTCATTCCTCAACTTTGCAGTTCTGACTGGTGGAAAGTACTTTGCAAGGAATTTGGTGGCTAGAGTGTTCCAAGTTGTGATGGAACCTGCTGGTAACGAATGTAGCCAAGCTTTAGCTCTGTCTTTCAGGGAATATGGAAAAACCCGCAGTCTCATTGCTTCTTCAGCTGCTCGGTTGTAATTGAAAGTACCGCGAATTTCCAGGAAGTTGCGGATGTGGGAATTATGATCTTCAGTTGCATTTCCCCCAAACTGTACTGATTGCTGAATCATCTGAATGCAAGTTTTGATGTCACCCGCATTTGTTGGTAAGGGAGGAAGTACAATACATGAAATGAGGCCATCTACCACCGGAATAGTTCTGTCTCGAATGGGTATCGGTGGTGCAACTTCCAAAGGTTCAGGTTCCATGTTGACCAAAGCTTCTTGGCCTTCTCACCTTTCCCTTCTCAACTGTCTGATGGTTCTTTCAATATATGGGTCAAGCGGTCGGAGTTCAAAGCTTCGGTTCGTCTCATGTAGTTTCTGAGAACCTGAAACACAAGAAAACAACAACAATAAGTAAAAAGAAATTATATACAAATAACGTATCTAACCCCTAAACTAATAGTAAAAGATAAATTACTCCCCGGCAACCGCGCCAAAAACTTGACCGGCGTAAACACACACGTATAACGCAAGCGTACGTATCGTTCAAGTAGTATAAAAAATATCGATCCCACAAGGACTTAATATTTAAGCTATTAATTTTATGAGGTCAAATGATTACTAGTATCTAATAGATTGTTTGATTGATTTGAAAAGGTGACGATTCTAAATTTAAAAACAAGTAAATAAAATTTTTCGAAAATAAATTGAAGAAAATTCAAATTTATAAAACTATCCAGGGTTGTGAATCCTTCCAATATCTATTAAAGATGAAGTGGTTATCTTACAGTTGGGTATATATTAATTTATTAACCTGGAACACTAAATTATGTAAAAGCCTCTTCCGATGGTCGATTACAAATACCCAGTATAACCCAATTGAATCATATGTCTATGTCAACCAAATTACCTGGATTCATTAAGTTTAAGTTCCAATTATGGCTACCCCCGCCCGACAGGTATATTCCTATCCTATAAGGAAATCTATTAAAGGGTTATCTATCCTTAAGGAAGATCGTGGGCTATTGAGTCTAAGGTCTTTAACCTAAAATCCCTTTTCCAAGTTCATTTTAAGTTTACCTAATCAATTTTATTAATGGCCAGTTAATAAAAAGCATTCAGATTAAAACTCAATAAATAAACATTTATATTACCCAAGCTATAATCTAACCCCTTATAAACCGGTGATATTGGATTTCATCACAACCCCAGATAACTGGCTTAGTTACGACACATATTTACGGGTAGTAAAAATTTAAATAAAATAAAAGACATAAAGTAAAATACTGAAATTAAATACTGAAAGTAAATTGCTGAAAAGTAAAAAAAAGTCAAAAGTAAAAAGTAAAAAAAATAAAAGTAAATTACTGAAAGTAAATTGCTGAAGAGTAAATTGCTGAAAAGTAATTTACTGAAATTAAATAAAGTAAAAGTACAATAAAAGAAAATGCTGGGGTTAGAGGATCAACTTTTATTACTACTATTTTAGATATCTCCTTAATATAATATATTAACTTTACGTGATAATTATCAACCAGCCATAAAGGCGGTATCCTGATTAAGTCAAATTAATAATTAATTACCAACCGACCAACCAGGCGGTATCCATACTTAGTCAGGTTAAAACCAATTTATAATTAATTACCAACCGGCCAATATAGCGGTATCTTCATTAAGTCAAGTTTTAAATAGTTTATATATTATAATTAAGGGAGATTAATCTAAATAGCAATAATAAAAGCTTTACCGTTCACCCCAGCAAAGGGGAATTACCTCCTCATTGCTTGAAAAATAAAAACTGCAAAAGTAAAGAAAGGAAAGGATTGTGCGTAAAAGTAAATTGCGGAAAGTAAAAACTGAAAAATAAAGAAAATAAAGTGCGAAAGCGGAAATTAATTACTGAAAGCTGTAAATAACAAACAAGATACAATCTTCTTATTTATTCTTTAGGAATTTCAAAAGAAGAAAGTATGAATTTTACAAATGAAATAGTTTGGTATTTATAGGCAAAATTTTTGCCTCCATCAAATCATCCATCAAATTCTCCACCAAATCCATTATTAATTTCTTCACTAATTACTCCACCAAATCCATTATTAATTGCTCCACTAATTTCTTATCATATTTGGTGATGATTTGATAATTTTATTATTTATTTATTAATTTATTTTTTTACATTGAAAATGACTTTAATAATTACACACAACATACTTCTGGATGGTCCATCTATTTCGGTCATGAAATATTCAGAATTCGAAAATATTTTGTATTTCAAAGTTAGATTTTTAGTCTTCTTTAATCTGACACTTGAATCAGCTCAATCCGATATCGGAGTAAAAGGTTATGCCCAAAATACGACAGATGTGCAAAATTGGAATTTCCAAAACTGCACTTTGTCAAAAACGCCCTTTCAAGTTTCCAATCTCCAAAATTAAAATATCAAGTCCAATAATTGCCCTTATTTGACCCATATTTCATCCTAAATGATTTCATTGAGACCCGATATTATTTTATCTGCAAAATAAACTAAAACACATCAAAACGTTCATCAAACCCGAGAAACTAAACAAAATATTAAGTTAAAGGGGCGGTAAATATTGATATATTTTCCGCTCATCAGAGTACTGCCCACCGGTGTGGTGGAAGCCGTAGGCTGTCCGACGCCCAAGTCAGTGATGTAGGTGAGAAGAAGATAGGGAGATCAAGGCTAGTAGTTACCTTAGTCTCTGTTTGTTAGCCGTGAGGGCAGGGTGTGTTGGTATGTCGAAGGTGGTACGCAGTGGAACTGAGTAATGTTGAATGTCCCTCCAAGCTATTACCTTTCCTTTTTTATCAGTTCTTCGAAGTTGGGTCATTTACTCTTCTTCTACCCATTGGAATCTCTGTAATAGTCGATTAAGTGGAGGTTTTATGAGCTTTTAGGCGTTTCTAAATTTGGTAACTGTAGTGTCCGTTGGCCCTCCTGATGACAATAGGCTTGGGCCCGTGAGGCTTCTTGGTTTGGACTTACTAATGGGTTTTGGGTTTTGTGGTTGGTCCCGAGGTGAAATGTCGATTTTACCATTGGGCCCAAATTTGGCCCGTACAATGCAATACTGTAATCCCCAAACAGAATACAAAGATTTATAATTAAATTAAATACAAATAGTGAAAGGTATATCCCATGAATATATTTCAGCTCACAGTAGAGGCACGTCTCGCCTACGTATATTCATCAGGTAGACAACTCATTTGTCAATCACTCAATAGCGACTCCTAGGTTTCCGGTCTTGGTCGTTTCTCGTTGTGATAGCTAGGGCATGTTCACAAGGAGACGTACCAAGGTAAACTCATCAATGATAAACTCAAGTTACTTGTGTAACCCTGACAGCTAGGGCAAGTTCAGGATTCCGCTTTCGCTTGAATTTATCTAGTATCTGATATACATCCGACATAAATAAATCTCTATCGGCTACACCCTCACAGCAGAGGCATGGTCTCAGATGTAGTCACGGAGAAATATTCATAAACTGTATTGATAAAATGGACCAGTTAATATGCATCAAATACATAATTAACATAAACCTTATTAAATAGGGATTTTCCGCAAAGTGTCATACACCCTAAATATAATCAAATTAGATTAAAACAAGCATGTATAAAGTCAAGACAACAAGATTGAACATTGAATTTAAAAGGCTAATCATATTAGGGGGCCTAGAATCAGACTCGCTCTAATACCAATTTTGAATGGGTTTTATGGCGGAAATCCGGTAACGCAGCGGAATAGTGGAAAATCAAAATTTTCGATTTCAAAATTTTTTCTCGAATCAATTAATTAACTTATTCATTTAATTATCCAATTATCAAATTATGAAAATTACACAAGAAATCAAATTTCTTGGTAATTACCGAATTGCCCCAAAACTTTGCATTTTGTTCGTTTTAGTCTTAAATTGCCAAAAATAATTTTGGATGATTCTAAATCATTTCTAAGATGAATTTAACATATCCTACATATCAACATTCAAATTGTAACAAAAACCCCAAAAATAACCCAAAATGTCGTGAGCCTCATTAGGTGGGCAAATTGAGCATTTTGCTCCTTTTGTGTTCAAAACATATTAAGATGAAATCCAATCAAACCAATTTTTATATGCATCTTATACACAACCAAATACACAACATAAATGAAAATCCCCAAATTTGGAGATGGTCTCAAACCCTAATTTTTCAATTTCACCAAATTGGACAAATTAGACTAAATAATTAAATCCAACACTTCAATCAAGTTTCCACCACACCAATCAAGCCTCACCACAATGAAATAACTATATAACAATTATAGTTCATTTAAGAGTGGATCAACAACTCTAGAATGGCAACTAGTTCATCAAACTATCAAAAGAATACTTATTAACACAGTAGAAGCATTCTATGATCCTTATACATGTTCAACCTATTCTAAAACATCCATCCTCCAAAAACACAAAGAATAAAGAATAGAAAAACATAAGAACATCTCAAGATGAAGCCAACAACAAGAGGAACATTTTTCTCTCTAATGGCAAGTTGGAAATACTTACTAAAAATCGAAGCTTTTCTTTATTTTTCATTTTCTTTCTCTCAAGCTTCTTTGTCTTCTTTTAATGGAGTTTTGGATGAGTGTTTTAACTTAATTTAAACCCTAAATATGAAACAAACAATTTATACCTCCTCCATATTTCCTTTTTTGTTTCAATTAATTACAACTTGTCAACTTGATAAAAATGATCATTACACTTTAATGAATTTTTCAACCAAGTCAACAATTGCAACTAAGTCATTAAAATAAATATCATAACTTAAAATATTCATATTTTAATTAATTTAATAATTTAACAATTAAATAATTATTTAATTATTTAAATACAAATATATCAAATATATGTATTATATTTACAATAAATATCAAATACATATATATTTATGATATTAGTCAAATATCTCAATTTGACAATTAATTAATGTGTATTTGATAAAATCTAACATTAATGCAAATAAACAAAAATTAGGAAATGACTATTGGGTCCCAACACATGTATTATTCGTTTAACCTTTAAACGACTTATAAATAATCAATATTATTTATAAATGTTGCCCTAGTGCTTTACGAGTATATTTCATTAGTGAGACTCTCTAGATTCATGCATATCCGTCACGAAATCCAATTTCATGTCCATAATTTACCCACCCGTAAATTATGACGACCACAGATAAACTCGTTGAATCATACATGTCGAGGTCATGATAATGTATAATCCCTCCGTCACAGGTATCCGGATATATCCCAGAGATATAGATGTAAACGTCAAATCTCTATAGGGATAATCACGTTGACGTCTCTATTAGCAATCTCTAATAGAACGCTTAGAACTCACTTCTAAGGTGTACCACGGGCCCATGGTTTTTATCTGATTGCTAATCATATGGATTACCTATGCTCTGTACACAGAACTGACGGATCCTATCTCGATACACACAGGACACCCTGAGGATCTATCCACACCCAACGAACAGGCGGAGGTCTGATCTAAATAGATCGGTGACGTGACTGTCATCTAAGTGTGGAAGATGTCTCATGCGCCCACAGTGGTATCTCAAGTCGAAGAATCACAAATGCTACTCAACCCAAGAAGATTCTTATTGACGTTGGTGTACCATCCATTAAGAATCTTTGGTGAGACGTTTAGTGTTTATCCGCTATAACAACCTACACGTCTATACGAGTCTCCAAGACACATGGTTCATTGAGAAACCATTGGAATCATACATTCTAGTATACGACATGTACCGGTCTCAACGGGTTTACTTTACTGACCAAGTAGTGTAAACCTTGACCATAAACAATCTAAGAATGATAACGTCATGATACAACTCAATGTCAGTTGCGACGCTTTTGTAACAGTATCATGACTAGTCATCCTAAGGTCATTACGTCTTTACCATATTAAAAGATATATTATATTACAGAAACTGCTTGTATCATTCAAAATAATAATGTTTTATAGTAATATTCTCAAAGAAATACAACCGGGTATTGGCGCTCTGAGCACCAACCACAACAAAAATGTGTGCTACAGTGCCACAAGTTTTGGCCAACTTTCATCAGCTGGTAACGTGTTACGCGTTGCATGATGTTATGCATTTACATGTATGTAAACGCATGTTGGGCCTGAAGTCAACAAATCTCCCCATCGGTGAAGATCTGCCCTAAAATATGGGCCGACCATCAATCACCCAAATCGGATCCTTAAAAGGATCCACCTCTGGCTGCATCTGTATGACTGCCTACGTACCCTAAGTTGGGATCAAGCCAATCGTAGTTCTCTGTACCTTCGTGCTTTGACTAAATGGAGAGTTTTTTCATCTCGGCTATGGCACGACAGATTTCAAACTTCTCTTTCGATAAAACTTTTGTAAACATATCCGCACCATTATCATCGATGTCAATCTTTCTGAGTTCTAACAGCTTTGAACTCAGGACATCCCGTATCCAGTGATACCTCACATCGATATGTTTTGACCTCGAGTGAAAAGTATAATTTTTACCAAGGTATATAGCACCCTGGCTATCACAATACAAATTGTACTTCTCCTGTTTGAAACCAATTCCTGGATAAATGTCTTCATCCATAATAATTCCTTGCAAGCTTCCGTTATTGCAATGAATTCTGCCTCTGTTGTAGAGAGTGCAACACATCTCTGCAACCTTGAATGCCATGCCACAACTCCCCCTGAGAAAGTAATTAGATACCGCGAAGTAGACTTATGGGTATCCACATCACCTGCCATATCTGAATCGGCGTAGCCCATTAACAATGGCTTGTTGCTTCCAAAATATAATCTCATTTTGGATGTACCTCGAAGATACTGCATTATCCATTTGATAGCATTCCAGTATTCTTTTCCTGGATTTGACATAGACTGACTGACCAATCCAACTGCGTGTGCTAGGTCTGGCCTTGTGCACACCATGGCATACATGAGACTTCCCACTGCTGAGGTGTATGGAACCTGTTTCATTTCCTCATTCTCTGTCTCAGTAGAGGGACTCTGATTCGTACTCAATCTAAAGTGGGTAGCAAGAGGAGTGCTAACCGTTTTAACATTGTCTATCTGAAATCACTAAAGTAACTTCTCGATGTACTCATCTGGTGACAAATATAATTTCTTGGCTTTTCGATCACAGCTGATCCTGATTCCAAGAATCTATTTTGCTGGCCCAAAGTCTTTCATCTCAAAAGACTTACTCAATTGCTACTTCAAATCATCAATCTTTGATTGATTCCGGCCAATTATCAACATATCATCTACATACAATAGTATGATGATAAAGTCATCGTCAGAAAATTTCTGAACGAAAACACAATGGTCTGAAGTAGTCTTCTTGTATCTTTGCTCCCCCATAACTAACTCAAACTTCACCTACCACTATCTCGGTGCCTGTTTCAAACCATATAGGCTTTTCCTGAGTCTGCACACATGGTCCTATTTTCCTTTGAATCTGAAGCCTTCTGGTTGCTCTATATAAATTTCTTCTTCCAAATCCCCATGAAGAAATGCGGTCTTGACATCCATCTGCTCAATCTCCAAGTCAAGACTTGCTGCTAAGTTGAGTACCACTCTGATGGATGACATCTTCACAACTGGAGAGAAGATTTCATCAAAGTCAATGCCTTTCCTCTGATTGAATCCCTTGACAACTAGTCTGGCTTTGTACCGGGGTTGTGAAGTGTGTTCTTGTTGCTTCACTATGTACACCTATTTGTTCTTCAAAGCCCGTTTGCCTTTTGGTAATTTTACCAACTCGAAAGTGTGATTGTCATGCAAAGACTTCATCTCATCTTGCATGGCTTCCTCCCACTTTTCCTTGTTCTCTATTTCCACAGCCTCATTGTAGCTCTCGGGTTCTCCCCCGTCAATAAGCAGCACATACTCATATACAGAGTATTTCATTGAAGGTCACCTTTCTTTGTCAGACATTCTATGTGGAACTGTTGGTGTAGCTTCTTGTACTAGAGGTGGCTGGCGTTTCGGTTCGGTTCCGAACCCGAACCGAACCGAACGGTTTCGGTTCCAGACGGTTTTTTTTTTTTTTAAATAAAAAATTGAGATGAATAAAATAATATAATTTTAAATTATGAATTTGAATTTATATAATAAACTTACATTACGTAAGTCAAATGATGAGAATTGAGATTGAGAAATTGGTGTGTTTTAAAATAATGAAAAATCACCATATTTATACATTTTTAGAATATTTTTGTGATACCTAAACTGTCCCTAAAATCAACCGTTTTATTACCGTTATTAGGGGTAATTTTAGAAATTTAATTTTTTTTTTTTTATAAATTGGGGCAGGGAGTCGTTGCTCCCTGCCCCTAGCCCAACAGCTACTAGCCGTTGGACTGAAGATAACACCCAACAGCTAGTAGCCGTTGGGTGTTACTGTTGGAATTCTAGGGTTGGAACCCTAGGGTTACGTTCCAACCGGAACCGTACGGTTCCGGTTGGAACCATTTGGAACCGCTGGAACCATCCGGTTCCAACCGGTTCGGAAACCGGTGAGGTTCCGATTCGGTTCCGAAATCGGAACCGGAACCAGTTGGAACCAGAACCGTCCGGTTCCAACCGGTTCTTTTTCGATTCCGAATCGAAACCTTGGCCGGGTCTATCTAGTACTGGTGGTTGATCATGATCATCATCTCTGGGAACTTCAACATATGTACCCTCATGATTGGGAACCTCATCTTCAGCATGTACTGGCACCGGTGTATGAAGTTCTGGATTCACATCAACATTTATGTATTGCTGGGGCATTATCTTTAATTCTTTTCTGATATCTTCTATAGTCTAATCTTCAACGAAGACAAAATCTCGGCTTCTGAGAATCTTCTTCTCAACATGATCATATAGTATGTAGCAGAAATCATCCATACCATAGCCAATAAATACACACTGTCGTGTCTTTGCATCAAGTTTGGATCTCTCCTCCTTTGGGATGTGTACAAATGCTTTGCACCCAAAGATATGTAAGTGTTCATATGACACTTCTTTACTTGTCCATACTTGATTAGGAACACTACCTTTTAGTGCGACTGCTGGGGACATGTTCAAAACATGTACGGTTGTGCTGAGTGCCTCCCTCCAAAATGTCTTTGGTATCTTGGTTTGTGAGAGCAAGCTTCTGACCCTTTCGCATAAGGTTTTGTTTATCCTCTTTCCTATGTCATTCAACTGAGGTGTCTTGGGAGGTGTCGTTTGATGTCGGATTCCTTGCATCTTGCAGTACTGATCAAACGGACCTCTGTACCCTCCACCATTGTCTGTTCTGATGCATTTTAGTTTCTTGCCGGTTTCTCTCTCTACTAGAGCATGAAACTCCTTGAACACTCTCAACACTTGATCTTTTATCTTCAAGGTATATGCACATATCTTCCTTGAATGGTCATCTATAAATGTCATAAAATAAAGTGACCCACCAAGTGTTCTTGTCTGCATCGGACCACATACATCTGAATGTATGAGATCAAATACCTATGGTTTTCGTTGAGGCGGGGAGCTCTGGAATGACACTCTGTTCTGCTTTCCAGCCATGAAGTGTTCACACTTCTGTAAGTATGAGTTCTTCAATTCGGGAAGAACATTCTGTCGGTGCAGTGCTTCCATCCCCGTTTGACTCATATGACCGAGCTTTTTATGCCATAGCTTGGCTGCCTCATTACTATTGACTATATTTATGCTACTATTGGAAAGTTTAGCGTGCATCAAATACAGTGTTGAGTCTTTCTTACCTCGTGCCATCACCATTGATCCTTTAGTGAGATTCCATGTGTCGTTACTAAAAGTGCTGCAGAAACCTTCATCATCCAACTTGCTTGTTGAGATCAGGTTTAATCGGATATCTAGGATGTACTTGACTCTCTTCAACACTAGCCTTGTCCCGTTGTCTATTTCAAGACAGATGTCTCCAATACCGATGGCTTTGGACTGGTCGTCATTACCCATCCTTACAGTACCGTAGTCACCTAGTGTGTAAGATAAAAAGAAGTCTCTACGAGATGTGGCGTGTATGGAGACGCCACTATCTATCACCCAACTGGTCTCGTGGCTGGCAAGATTCACAATATTTTCCTCGTAAATAATGAGGAATTCTTTGGAGGTTTTGTCAGTGGTGGCAGTAGTAACTCTTTCTTGGTTAGAGTCATTATCCCTTCTGTTGTTGTCTATGGACTGCTCGTTCTTCAATTTGTAGCAATCCCTCTTCAGATGGGCTTTCTTTTTACAATGGTAGCATTCTATATCTCTTGTTCTTGATTTACCCCGGTGCTTGTCTGATCTACCTGGGCCTCGGCTTTTACTTCTTTTATTTCTGTTAGTCTTTTCAGTCACTAAATCTTCTGAGGTTGAGGCTGATGATGTCTCTTGTATTCTCGTCCTCTTTTCTTCCTCCAAGATTCTGGTTTTTTCCATCTCATGTGTGACTCTCCCATCTGAGGCTGAATTTATCACCGTGGATCTAAAAATTTCCCAACATTCTGGTAACGTATTTAGGAATATTAAGCCATTTACCTCATCACCGAAGTCTATGCCCAATCTAGACAATTCTTTCATGGTGTTAGGGTTTTAGGCGAAGGGCGCGGCGGAAGCGATGTTTGGGCAAAATCGTAATTTTAAAATTTTTAAATTACCGAATGAATTATTCAATATCCAATATGAATAATTCATTCATATTTCCCTAAACACATTTATTCGATATCAAATAATGACATAAATATAAAAGAAACATCGCGAAACTTTTACGAAAATATTTTTCCGCAAAATGACGTAAAACACGTATTTGACCGAACCAACCACCCAATACACATGAGGGTTGACCAGGTCAGCCCCAATAGTATTAGGGCAGTTCATGGGCTGCCCAAACAGTGACAAATTCACTGTTTGGACAGCCGTCACCCGGTTGGCTCAAAAGTCACCCAGTAACGCCGTTTTTCACTGTTTTTGCTTATTTCAACTCCGAAATAATTTCCGGCAATTGTTCTAACACTCAAAACACATCCAATACATTAAAAAGACATCATTTTCATCACAATCAACCCAGATTTTCCATATCTTATTTTGCAACAAAAATAACCAATTTTTCATGCTTTAATCCAACTTTTTCAACATTAATCATATTAATCTTAACTCCAATCAAAGTCACTATAAATGAATCACCCAAGAACAATTTTAGGTATTAAAAGAGTGGTTATAACACTCTAGAATGGAAACATATTATCAAATGGACAAATTGGATACATATTACAATAATAGCACCCAAAACACTTCACACATGCATCATCACTTCCATATCCATCCACCAAAACCAAAAGCCCCAATTTTAACAAAAAAGGGAACTCTAGAACTAATCTAACAATTCAAGAAAACAAGAAACTAATTTCCAAGCTAGGGTTGTAGAAGATTACCTTTAATCTCTTGATTTCCTAAGCTTTTTCTTGAATTTCCTTCATTTTCTTAATGAATCCTCAAATATGATTTGAGGGGTTTTGGTGATGATGATGATCGTCCATGGAGGCATTAGGAAGAAGAAAAGAAAATTTTCCATTTTTTAATTCCTCTTTACCGACTCAATGAGGGTATTTTTGTCAATTTTAAAATTGATCCAATCAAATTACATTAAACTTTATATTAACAAATCATATTTGCACAAGAAAAGTTTAATTAAATCATGTCATGTGTCACCAATAATAACTAAATATTTTTCATAACAATTATGAAAAAGTTTATCAATTAATTATTCAAACATTTAACATTTAAATATTTAATTAATTAATTAATATAATTATTATATATATGTATTTTTTTATTTACATTAAATAACAAATACATATACTTATGGCATGTGTCAAAGTCTTATTTGACACTTAATTAATGTGTATCTAATCAAATTATGTATCAAATAAAAATATACAATAATTATGATTGACCAAAAAATGCCATTATGCATGTGTTTTCGTTTAACCGTTTAAACGATTCGAATTAACTCATTTAATCCGATGAATTATTATGAATAATTTGTATTATTCCTAACGCGTTGCCCAAGTGCTCAACGAGTACACTTCATATTGTGGGACTCTCTAAGTTTAGGTTTATCCGTCACGAAATCCAATTTCGTGTCCATAATTCACCCACTCGTGAATTATAACGACCACGGATAATCTCACTAAACTATGCAAGTCGAGGTCATTGCATACGTATAATCCCTCTGTCACATGTTATCCATATTATACCTGGGATATAGATAAAAAAGTCAAATCCTTTTGGTATAATATAGTCGATTTTCAATTTACGATCTCTAAATAACACTCGGAACTGATTTCTAAAGTTATACCACGGCCATGGATTTACTAGATTGCAAACACGTGTAGGATGCATATGCCCTGTACACAGGACTGGCGGATTCTATCTTGATACGCACAAGATATCATGAGCATCAATCCACACCCAACGAACATGTGGAGGTCTGATCTAAATAGATCGGTGACGTAACTGCCATCAAAGTGTGGAGGATAACTCATATATCCACAATGGTATCTCAAGTCGAATGACCACTATACTCGCTCAACTCGAGAAGATTCATATTGACGTTGGTGTACCATCTATTAGGAAATCTTCAGTGAGTCGCTCAGTGTTTATCAAATAAACACCTACATGTCTATACGAGTCTCCTGAGACTCATGGTTCATTGGGATAAACCATCGGACCAAATCACGATATACGACATGTACTAGTCTCACCGATTTTACTAACCGACCCGTGTTAGTAAATCTTGACAAGCAACTTTATTTAAGGATATACATCTTATAGTGTGCTTCCCAATGTCAATTATAAACTACGTCGTAACTGCGCATTGCGTTGTAAATCCTAGGGTCTTTGTCTAATATACACGTATCACTAAATCAGATTTAATTTCAATCTAATCATAATTAGATATCTAATCGCAATTAGATCGAATATGTGTATAAAAGACAAGAGGTGCTACCATTAAATAAGTAATATTTTGGAAAAAAAATTACTCGTATTTATGAATCGAACGTAAATACGATCCGGATTGGCACTCCGAGCACCAACACTAACACATGTTGCCGAGGAAATCATTGATATGGTCCGCCACAGCTGTACCTTCATTGTATTTCAACCCCATCATCTTATTGATGTAGTACAGCTTGTTGTTTCCAATCTTTGCTCGAAAAATCTCCTCCAGCTTTCTCCATAAGACACGTGCATTAGTATTTTCACTAACATTGTTCATTATACTATTATCGATCCACTGACGAATAGTACTACATGTCTTCTGGTGAAGATTATTCCACTTTTTTTCGGACATTGCTTCTGGTTTCTCCTCCAGACAAACTGATCCATCATAGTCCTTCACATATAGAAGGTCTTTCACATCATTCTCTCCATATGAAATAATTAATGCTAGTTAACAAAATCATTTTTCCGTTGGCCCCATCAATCATAAAAATTCAAATCATAATTTCAAAAAACGGATCTCACCATTGCGTCTGGAATGGTCGAAAATGGTGGAAATGACAGTTCGTTTGACAAAATCAGACACAATGACCAAAATGCAAAATTTCAGAAGTTACAGAGGTCAAAGTGTAATTTCTGAAAACATGTTGATACCATTTATTACAATCTTATTATTTGAACACGTCAATGGTTTGTAGTCAGAGATGGTAATTTTTGAGTCTGGATCCAGGTTATTCCCTTAGGACACTACCCACAGTTTATTTTATAGATACTTATTATATTGGATTTAAATTTGGTGTTAAGTTGAATTTTATATTGAATTTTTTATAAGTTATACTTGATAATAATTTAAATATAATTGAATTTTAATAATATATTATCATTAGAATATTATAAAAAAAAAAAAACACTTAATACAATTTTACTTGTTGTTTCCAGTTTCAAGTAATAATATCTTTTTCCTTATCCTTTATCCTCGTTAATGAATGCATTCGAGTATTGGAATATGAGTACAGGCTTCTTCTTTTTTTAATGTAATTTTGATGTGCAAAGAACTCATTTTATGCAAAAAAATAAAAAAAATTAAAAATTAAAAAAAAAATTTGTGTTAGATAATGAAAGAAAGTCTTGAATTCACTCTATATGAATTTACAATGGTAGGGGTCTTTATATAAACTACATAGAAAATCAAAATAGAAAATGAATCTTATAGTTATGATGAATAATAATGAATATAGGAAATCTTTATCTAATAGGGAAATATAATAAGACCATGGATCCTAATGGTACTAGGAAATCTATTTTGGATATTGATTTCATATTCCTTAACACCCCCTCAAACTCAAGTTGGTGACGAAGGAACAAGCTTCAGGTTGCATCTTGAAATCAGAGAGTGGAGTTCTGAAACTAGAAATCTGGAAACTTAGAGGCTGGAAACCTTGATATAAATTATGAGCTTTAACCTATGAAGCCCGAAGGGGGAGCCAAAGCCCAAAAGGATGTCGAAGCCGGAGAGCTTTAACCTACGAAGCCCGAGGGGGAGCCGAAGCCCAAAAGGATGTCGAACCGGAGAGATTTAACCTACGAAGCTCGAAGGAGGAGCCGAAGCCCAAAAGGGTTCGAAGCCGGAAAGGGGGCGAAATCCCGAAAGAGAGCTGAAGCCGGAGAGGGAGCAAAATCCCGAAAGAGAGCCGAAGCATGAGAGGGAGCGAATTCCCGAAAGAGAGCTGAAGCCCGAGAGTGCCGAAGCCAGAGAAGGATCAAAATCCCGAAAAGAGAGCCGAAGCCCGAGAGGGAGCGAAATCCCGAAATAGAGTCAAAGCCTGAGAGAGAGCGGAAGCCCGAGAGAGAGTCAAAGCCCGAAAGAGAGCTGAAACCTGAGAAGTAGAAAAATTTCGAAAAGAGCTAAAAAATATGAAAGAGTGTCGAAAAACGAAAGGAGCACACTTGTGAAGGGGTGGCGCATGGGAAAAGCAATGTGGTGGTTGGCAACGGGGGGCACGTGAGGGTCACGCAATTATGGTAGCTGTGATCCCCCACGTGCGAGGAGTATCAGAGAGTGTGAAACTAGAAAGGTCAAAACCTGGTGTCTGATACCATGTTAGATAATGAAGGAAATTCTTGAATTCACTCTATATGAATCTACAATGGTAGATGTAGGCACTGCATTTTGGCATTAGTCGCGATGATGAGTCTCGTATGGAGGCACTACCCGATAAGTTGCGGAAGTCGCGGGAAACAGACGTCGGAAGGGAAAATTCAAAAATCAATACCTTGCTAGATTTCATTCGTTTGCTTAGCGCCTCGGGTTTGCTCGATAGATCTCTGTTTTAAAATTTATCATCGGCCCAAAAACCCCGCATCCATCCAAAGCCCATTTCGCCCAAGCCCAATCCAAAAATGATTAAAACACTTAAAACACATGTCACAAATTAAAGTAAATCTAATCAAATCAAATAAATTAAATCAAATCCAATTAAAATCAAAACAAATCCCATGCCTAAATTAAATAAAATCAAATCAAATCTCATAAATCACCTTCCTAATTAAATTAAATCACATGCCTAAACTAAATAAAATCAAATCAAATCTCATAAATCACCTTCCTAATTAAAATTAAATCACATGCCTAAACTAAATAAAATCAAATCAAATCTCACAAATCATCTTCCTAATTTAATAGATCTTTTCCTTGTAGTACACTAATTAAGATATATCCCCCATAATTGCATGATATTTTCCCTACCTGTACAAGGAAAACTTCAACCCTCTCCTATAAAAAGACACCCAAACCAAGCCCTTAGACCCCTAACTAGCATCCTCACGACACAAACACCTAGCACTTCTCACGGCACTTCAACAAACAATCACAAAAAAATAAACCCTAATCCTCACACTTCACCGCTTACGACAGCCACATCTCTCAGCAGTAACAAGAATCGAGGTGAGCAGTCCCATTTGCACCTTTCACACTTACACAGCTCATCACAAGAACTGATACATACCCCGCAACCCTCCACACGTGTATTAACAAGCAACACACCCTAAAAGACATTGCCACGCCACTAACACACAGGCCCAGCACTCCACGCACACTCATCTCAACTTCTTCACGCCTCTCTTCTCAGCTAGTGGCCACATGTAAAAGCCATCAAAACCGACAAACAAACAGCCCCAAATACCCTAAACTGCCTCCATATTCACCGCACAAACTGCCCTTAAACTGCCTCCAAATACCGCACCATAAACCCGTAAACGGTCCCCGCAAACTGCCTGCGCAAACTGCACCCTTTACCTCAAACCAGTCCACCAAAAAATGCACCCAAAATCGCAAACTAGTCCACAAAAAATTGCATCCAAAACCGCAAAACAGTAACCAAAAATAACGACCAGAAAACAGCAGCAAAAACAAAGGAAACTGCGGCCCAAAACAGCGAGGCGACGAAGGAAAACAGAAAACCAGTAAATCGGAGGAGATGTGGAGCATTGACCCTTCCGACAACCGCGTAACGAACTTCCAAGAGGCGAATTAAGAGGTTAGACCTGAGGGCACCCTTTTATTTATTCTCGTTCATTTCTTTTATTATTTATTAGTAATTCTTCGAATGCGTATTGTTGATTTATGTATGTTGTGGCCATGGGATGAATGATTTTGTGCTATCTCTCGTGGTATATCAGATGGAAACCATGACGTAAATTCCGTAGCCGAATCCGAATGGACGGTAGTGCGGTCTGAACTCGGGATACAATTCCACGTACTGCTTTAGAGACGCACATATTTCATTTCATCCAATCTTGTGTTTATCAATTGTTTAGTTGTTTAGTATGTTATTTTTATGCATGATTTAGTTGTTTAGCATATTATCTCCAAGTATGGTTTAGTTATTTCTTTTGCATTAGGAACTTAATTATATTTCTTCTATGTTTATGTTTAGATTATTATTCATTGATATTGTCATGTTTATCAATTTAATGCGTTCATGAGATTGTGTGCTTGCCATTATTTCGATTTACTTTTATGCATGCAAATTTAGATATAGGTTATATGCAAACTTAGATATAGGTTGTATGCAAACTTAGATATAGGTTGTATGCAAACTTAGATGTAGGTTATTCTTGCGTATGTATGTTGCGTAAACTCGGTTATATTATCACATAAATATGTTCATTACAAGTGGCATAAGTAAGGGACCATTCCGAACCAAACGGTTTGAGGTCTTCCCTTGCGAGGGGTAAGTGCGGCCTTAAATCATTTTCCCAGTTCACACTGGGTGGCGACTCCATTTTATTTCTCCAGTTTAGTCCCCCGTGGGCTACTCCGTACTCCCGACCGGGCTGCGAGCCTGGAACTACGTCGCCGATTTCTGTGTCCTACAGTCTGGCGACTCCACTGGGGATAGAGAATCGGCCCCTGAAATAATATCTTGTAATGTTTGTGATTTATGCTTTAGTTAACCGTGCCTACAGTGGGTTGAAGGGGTTCAATAAAATGCATTATTAGAGCTAGGTAATGGTTTGGTGTCTTCCTTCATTCACTATTTTTCTATGGCTGAAAGGAAAAGCTGTGAAGGCACTTCGATAATCATTTACTCGAAGCTTACCGTGATGGACTAATTTGGAGGACCTATTGTTTATTCCTGTCACCAAGGCGATAAGAGCCTAAGAGGCTTGGGTATTTAAGAGAGTCCGCTCCACCCTCCCTCTGGGGAATCTTCAATAAGAAATCCATTTGACAGTCATTCATGTATCATCACTCGTTGGCACGTACCTTAGGGTATAAAAAAGGTGCGCTTACTTGGTCGCTCGGACCCTTGAGTGGGGAGACCTAGTTGTGGGCAATCCTTCGCCAGCGGGAGCCTTTGTCTACACTCCTATAAACTCTCATATAACCATAGTCATATATCCCATAGAAGTTGCCCCTTCATGCTTTTGACAGACACATGCATATTATATCTCATGCATCGCACGCATTTCATACATCTCATGCATACACGCATCATGTTAACCATGTGTCTTAAAAGCCATCATAGATATATGTTGGGTTAGAGAAGAAAGAAAGATTTTTTAAAAAGAGTTCAGCAAACATGGATATCGGGGAAAAGGAAACCGAGGAATAGAAAACTTTACGGTAAGAATAGAATGACCATTGGGGGGCCTCAAAAAAAAAGAAGAAAAAAAAAGATAGAAAGAAGGAAAAAAAAGAAAAAAGAAAAAAAACAGAAAAAGAAAAAAAAGATAGAAAAAAGAGAGAAAACAAAATTGGTTGTTCTTAGTCCTTAATTAGTTAGGCAAAGTCCGATGATAAATGGTTTGCTTTAGGGAGAAATCTTAGAAATGATAAACTCTTGATGTGCTTTTTATCTGATACGTTGAGTGATTGATCTATGTTAGACTCGTAAGCACTTGATTATGGTTCTTAGCAATGAAAACCTGATTAGTTAGCAAAGTGACTAGTTGAAGAAATTGTAGGTCGGTGAATGACCATTCGCCTAAATGTCTATCTTGATTTGCTTATGTTATGATGTGTTGGTATGGTTGAAAATGAAGAAAAGTCTCTAAAGAAAAATTGAACCACCTATAACCGATAAGCGTGAAGCTACCCATGGGTGAGTATTAGGACCACCATGAGGAGAAATGCTACCCTAAAGGGTAGTGTGTTGAAAAAAAAAGAAAAAAAAAAAAAAAAGAAAAAAAGAAGTTTCAAATGAAAAGAAAAAAGAACAGAGACAAAGAGAAAGAAAATCATACCACATTCAGCATAGAAAAGCAACTGCATGCATAATTGAGACATCTAGGTTGACCCATCGATCCCAATTTTTTGACGAATCATTGAGTTAGCTTACATGGGATGAATCTGCAAGAAACCTTTCACACACACACTTTGAGTCTGGCTTAGATCATTTATTCAAAGACTTGGATTTTAGTTGCATTGAATGTTTTTGAAGGTTCTCTTTTCAATATATGGGCATTCTTTGAGGGCAATAATATGTGTAACTATTGGGACTATTTCGTAGCATGTGATAAAATATGATGATATATAATGCCATATCGTGTAGTCCACCTTGACCTAATGCAAGCAGCGGAGAGCAAAAGCTAAATCAAGACTGGGGGCGACCAGTCTACAAACCCGCAAATAAAGGACACAACAAGAAATTGAGCAAATGAACTAAAGAGGACTGACCAATCACCAGAAAAAGAACTGCAGAAGGAAAATAGAAAACAGGCCCAGGGGCCGACTAAAGATTTTGTAGGCGGGAGGCACCGAATAGCACAAGGAAGGCCTAACCCATCAGAATAGGAAATACATTCATGCATACACGTCACATACATGCATTTTTTGTTTGTGTCGCAGGTTTTGAAGAAAAGGAAAAAACTGGCAAAGACAAGCAGTTTGGGGAATGAATCCCTAGATCGAGGCCCGCACTATCAGCAGTTTGGGAATGAAATCACAGGGCCGAGGCCCACATTATCAGCAGTTTCCGGGATGAATCCCAGTGTCGAGGCCCACATTATCAGCAGTTTTGGGAATGAATCCCAGGGTCGAGGCCTACACTATCAGCAGTTTCGGGAACAAAGCCCAGCGAATAAAGCCCA
>SKCR01029934.1:0-37101 GCA_019454045.1 Zanthoxylum bungeanum
TAGTGGGAGTCCACAACGTGGTAGTAAGGAGTGACTCTCAGCTAGCCATTCAACAACTAAGGGAGAATTTCAGGCCAGAGAGCCGACTATGATAGCTTACTTAGCCGAAGTAAAAAAGTTGATGGAGAAAGTGGGGAACGTACGCTTCGAACAAATCGGACGAGAAGACAACTGTGAAGCAGACTCCCTGGCCCGGCTCGCATCCTCAATGAAAACCGAGGACCCCAGAATAATCCCTCTCATATGCCTCCGAGAAAGAAGCATAGGGGAGCTGAAGGTAGATATAGTAGAAGAGGGAGGCAAAAACTCATGGATGCAACCAATTAGGAGATACCTGGAAACAGGGGAAACCCCTAAAGACAAAAAGGAGGCCAAGAAACTAAAATTCAAGAGCACCAAGTTCTCCCTGATCGAAGGGGTGCTCTACCAGAGAGGTTATACCGTACCCCTCCTGAGATGTTTAACAGAAGAGGAAGCAGATCATGTGCTCAGGGAAATTCACACGGGCATCTGTGGAAGTCACGCCGGAGGAAGATCAATCGCCTTTAAAGCCTTAAGACAAGGATTTTACTGGCCGACCATGCATCAGGACGGTGTGAGGGTAGCTCAGAAATGCGAAGGTTGTCAGAAAAATGTCAACATCCACCATCAACCGGCAGAACAATTAACCACCTTGTCCAACCCCTGGCCATTCGCGCAGTGGGGGCTAGATATCATAGGGCCAATGCCAAAAGGGTGAGGGCAGGCGAAGTATGCAATCGTGGCCATAGACTATTTCAAAAAACGGGCATAAGCCGAGCCGCTATCCACCATCACGGAGAAGAAGGCCATAGAGTTTGTAAAGAAGAATATTATCTGCAGGTTCAGAATCCTCTGGGTGATCATCACCGACAACGGGAAACAATTCGATAGCAAATGATTCAGGAAGCTCTGCGATTGCTTGCTCCAAGTGTTACCGAACATAAAGAGGAATATGCCTTAATGTTTCGAAACACCTCGGGGCCGGATTACGTTCCGCCGAGGTCACTGCGATAATCGGCTCGGGGCTGGATCTTGTTCCGCTGAGGCCACTTGACTATTCGGCTCGGGGTCGGGTTACGTCCCACCAAGTCATGCTCATTGGTCTGGGGACGGGACATTCCCCCAGAACCAAGTGTCTCTCTTAGCTCGGGGTCCTCGGAAATATTCAGGGACATACTCGATGCATAGGATCCGTGAGAAGCATAGCACGGGGATGGATGATACCCCTATGGCGATTGCCTACTCCAATGTTACCGAACATAAGGAGGAATATGCCCTTAATGTGTCGAGCACTCTTAGATCCTCACTTATCCGATGTAATGGATCCGTGGGAAAGCATAGCACGGGGGATGATGATACCCCCGTGACGATTGCTAGCTCCAGTGATGCCGGACCTAAAGAGGAATGTGCCATTAGTATCCCGGACACTCTTTGATCCATTCATCATTTGGATCCAAGAGAGGCGCAGCACGGGGATGCGTTGTGCCCCTGTATCGTGTGCCTGCTCCAGCGTGGTAAGGAGGAGCCCTCGTACAATACACAGGCTCCACAGTGACCCGACGTATAGAGGATGTGCCCTTACCATTTAAACGCTCTCTGATCCAAATCCTGGTTCGACGGGACACTGAATTGAAAGGTTCAGAATTATGTTTTGGAGACCTCGGACAGGACGCTGTTTTGAGGTATCTGTGCTATTGTTTACACTTTTTTTGGTTTTACTTTCCAAAATTTTTTTTTTGTTTTTTCATCGGTCTGAAAAGGGGACACCCAAGACAGATTCGATAGGGCTTCAAAGGTTGATTCCCTTCCCTTCGGAGCAAGTCCCAATGATTGTTCGGCTCGGGCCTGGACTCGTTTCACCGAGGCCACTTTATTAATCAGCTCGGGGCTGGATTCGTTCCACCGAGACCGCTTGGATATTTGGCTCGGGGCTGGATTTCGTTCCGCCGAGGCCATTTAATTATCAGGCTCGGGGCTGGATTTCGTTCCGTCGAGGCCACTTGGTCATACAGCTCGGGGTCGGGCCACATCCCACCGGGTCTATCTTTTGGACTGGGGACGTAACATTCCCCCAGGGCCAAGTGTTCCTTATAGCTCGGGGTCGGGCATATCCCGCCGAGTCTATCTTTTGGACTAGGGACGTAACATTCCCACAGGGCCAAGTGATCCTTACAGCTCGGGGTCAGGTTACGTCCCACTGGTTGCATCTCACCATCCGTGTTCTTCAAAACTCATAGTAAATCCTCGACCACTGAATAATTTGGGTCTCGGTTCGTATTATCCCCTCACGAACGAGCCTTGAATAATTATTTGAAGAAGAACACCTAGAACAAGGAACAGAAGAGAAAAGAAGAAAAACACACATATATATATATATTCGAATAAAATAGGAAGTGTTATTACAAAAAAAAAAGACAAGTGTACACAGGGCCCCGTCCGGGTTACCCCTTTTTAATCAGCCTGCACAGGGGCAAGAAGTTCTTCCTCGGCCGGCTCAGACGATGGATGGATCGGCTCAATCTCAGGAGGGGGGACAGCAGTTTCAACCTCGACAACCTGGGAGGCCCTTACTTCAAGGATGGAGGTGGAACCTCAGGATAGTCCTCGCCAGGAGCAGGAACCTCAGGACGGTTTTCTTGAGGAGCTAGGGGAACCGGGGCGATCGAAATCGGTTCGGGATCCATCACTTCTTCGGGAGGAGGGGGTAGCCACCTCTGAAACTCTTCCTCGGACATTTCCCCTTTACAAAAACGGATGGCCGCATGAATAAGACCCATGTCTAAATCAGGTAGAACCATGGGGATGATTTCCGCACAATCACCGACCCCTTCAAGACGAATGGAGTCCTTCTCGGCCTCCCACTCAAGTTCCATATCCCTGAGCTCGGCACGGACCCGTCCCAGTTCCTCCTTCTTGGCCCGCAGCTTATACTCCACACTGCCTACTTCCACCTTAATGAGCCCGATCTCAGCCCGGGCGTCCACCAAACTTGCTCTAGCTTCTTCAGCGTTCTTGCGCTCTAGAGTACCAGCAGCCTTAAGAGCTTTGTTTGTTTTGATAGCATCAACCGAAGCCAGCTCATGATCTCTATTCCTCTCTTCGGCACTAGCCAGCTTGGCCTCCACTTCAGAAAGACGATTCTGAAGCCTCTGGGCTTGGCCACCTTCGGACAAAATGCTTATAAATAGGTCCTTATTCTTGGCCGCCAAATAATTTTCCTGCCGAGAAGAAAAAAGAAGTTAGGAAAATAAAAAAAAAGTCTGAAATGCACCACGGATATAGAAGAGAAGTAAAAGAAGTGACCTAGGCCAGCTGGGAGCACAACTTTGCAACTACCTTCTCGGGTGAAAGGTCCTCAAACCTTGGAATTTTCTCAGGAGGTACGGCCCCGGCCAGCTCATTGAAAGCCGGTACCAAATGGGAAGTAGCCTCCCTAATATTCTTCCCAAGGTCATCAACTCCAAGAACCACAGCACCCTTCAATTTCTTGGAAGGACCCTCCTACCGAACTGGAGTTTCTCTGCTCGGAGTCTCCTCCTCATCCAATTCTCGCCTCAATTTAGTATCCACAGCTCCAAACCGACGCTTCCTCCTCCTGGAAGGTCTTGGAGGGCTATCAGGACGGGTAACACCCATTGGGGGCACCCGGGGAGATGAAGATAGACCTTGAGAGCTCGGCCGTTCTACCCTCGCGGTCACCTTTCTATCCTCAGAAGATTCAGGTCGTTTTCGAGAAGTACCAGCTCCACATGGGCTAGTTTTCTTCGCGGCACCGGTCAACCGATCGAGGTACTTTGGTCTCTTCGACATACCTGCAAAAAGCAAAGACAAAAGAAAGGTTCAGGACCTGAGCATAAAAAAAAAAGACAACATCAAACATGATAAAAAAACGAGGGAGTTGGCTAAAAGATCAACAGGCATCTACCTATCCGACCCGAGATCTTGGGAGGAACGGCCCGAACAAGTCCCGATTCAAAAAAGCTGCATCATTTACCAACTCCGTCCAATGAGCGGCATACCGCCGAGCCCAGAATACCCACTTCCGGACCTGGTGGGAGACTTTGGGAGCATCCCTCCAACAGGCTAGGATGAATAGAAAAAAGGGGTAAGAATCCAAACATAAAAAAATAAACCAAGGGTATAAAAGCTAAAGGTTAATCTCCTAACCTCCCGCTCTAAAGATGTTCGGAACCAAGATCTCATCTCCATCCGATCTCAGGGTCCGTCCCCAATCTTCAGTGGCCCAGAACCAAAGATCCTTGATATTCTTGTTGGAGTCATGGAGTTTTTGGACAACGTTTGACGAACTATCATAAGCAGAGAGGTTGTACCAACCATGGTGAGTCTTTGGGTTGGCCTTACCCCGATATAACCTCTTCACTTCTTCAAAAGAAGGTTCGCCAAGCCCCGCTCGATGCCAAGATACATACAGCCCGGCCAAGATCCTCCAAAGTTTAGACTTAGTTGACAGGGGGCGATCTCCATCTCGGCCAGCATCCAGGTGAAGTAGGGTTGAATTGGCAACCTGTAGGCACTGTATTTTTACACATAAGTCCCTATGATGAGTCTCATTTGGAGACACTACCTTTTAAGTCACGGAGGTCACGAAAAACGGACATCGAAAGAGGAATTCAGAATAACAAGGTTCATTGATTTCGTTGGTGCTGCGTTCGATACTTCGTTCGAACGTCAGGCAGATTGCGGACGTTGGTGCCGCGTTCGAGTAAGCGTTCGAACGGAGTCGGTGTTTCTGGTTTTGCTGCTAGCCTCACATTAAGCCCAATTCGCCCAAACCTTGGCCCACACGCCCAAGCCCACTTAAAACACATATTTAACACATGGTGAAATCAAAAACAAATCTAAAAATCACATACCAAATTAATAAAATACTTACACCATATTAAAAATATCATACCTAATCTAAACCAATCAAATATAATCATACCAAGTTAAAATCAATCAACCAATATATTATTCCCAAACTTAAAATATTGTATGCCTAATCAACATAAACTAAATATTCAACCTTCCCTATCTAGCCAAGATTTGTCCCCCCTCAACCTTTGACTTCCCTTATCCAACACAAATCAAATCCCTTTCCTTGTCAAGCCTAACCTTTGCCTATAAAAAGAGCCATTCACCAACCTTCTTTAGGCTAGCTAGCTCATTCATACAAGAAAAGCCTCCCCTAGCTCATTCATACAAGAAAAGCCTCCCTAGTTCATACACCTAATATACACACAACTCACACACAATCAACAACACACCAAGAGCCCTAACCACTCGCGGAAATAACAAGAAGAAAAATAGAAATAATCCCATTCATCTCCCCACTCCACAACCGAAAACAGCAGCCTCTACACCCTCTAAAACAGCCCATACAGCATCCCTAAACACATACATAAAACAGCCCCCCGAACCACACCATAACATCACCGAGAATCACACCCAAAACAGTAGCCAAAACATCCCAAAAACAGTAACTAAAATACAGCAGTAAAACAGTAGCAGCGGCAGCGAATCAGAGTCAAAACAGCAGCAAAAGACGGAGGACGACAACTCAAAACAGTAAGACAAGAATGAGAACAGTGAACCAGTGAACCGGAAGAGTTGTGGAGCATCCACCCTTCCGACGATCGTGTACCGTACATCCGAGAGGTGATTTAAAAGGTTAGACCTGAGGGCACTTTTCATTAGTTTATATTCGTTTCTTTTATTATTGAACTATTCGCATGAGAGTCGTTTATAGATGCATGTTATGGCTTGAATGAAATGGAAAAGTGTCGTCTCTTGTGGTATATAGGATGGAAACCCATACGTAAATTCTGTAGCCGAATCCGAATGGACGGTAGTGCGGTCTGTACTTGGGATACAACTCCACGTACCACTTGAGTAAACGGCACCATCTCTTGTTTTGTGTTGCTTTGGTTTATTTATTTCTTGTTACTTAAATTCTGTATGTCGCTTATTTGTGTATGTCATAATCGAGTGCATGGACTCAGTAAGTGCGATGAAAGGTCCCCTAATCGGAAGGGTTAAAATCCTTCACCATGATGTTTTGCCGCACTGATTGATGTGTGTTCGGTTGAATGCGAGATACTTTCAATCGGGCACACTACGTTTAATATTATTGCTTTTAACTCTTTGTATGCATGATTCAATCGAGCGCATGGGCTTAGTAAGTGTGATGTGAGATCCCCCATAGGGAGGGGTTTAAAGCCCTTTACCACGATGCTTTGCCGCGCTGATTGATGTGTGTCCATTTGAATGCAAGATACGATCAATCGGGCATGTTTAGTTTTATATGATTGTCTTTATGTTTGTATGTATGATGTGATGCGACGCGCATGGGCTTAGTATGTTGGTCTAAAGGTCCTCTCTTTGAGAGCAGAGAGCAAGAGCCAAAAGGCCACCTTTACGGCAGTACTTCGCAGCGCCCCTTTATTATATGTTATGTATTGCGTCTCATTCATTGCACCAGGTCTTTTCCCGTTCGAACTCGTTTACGAACGCAACTCGAACGCGCATGCATTTTGCCTTATCATGTATCAAGTCTCATTTACGTTCGAACGCGTTCACAAACGCCACACGAACGTGAGCTTTCTGTTTCATTTCCGTTCGAACGCGTTAACAAACACCACACGAACGCGAGCATTCTGTTTCATTTCCGTTCGAACGCGTTATCAAACGCCACACGAACGTGAGCATTCTTTTCATTTCCATTCGAACGCGTTATCAAACGCCATACGAACGCGAGCATTCTGTTTCATTTCCGTTCGAACGCATTATCAAACGCCATACGAACGCGAACCTTCTGTTTACCGTTCGAACGCGTTTACGAACGCTACACGAACGCGCACACACTGAACTGAGTCTGTCTTATCATATTCATGCATAATTGCCTCTTGGTTGATCTTTCTTGTGTTATAGCCAACTGTATTATTTGTATTCCTGCATTTATCCATTTTATGTGTTCTTGGGATTGTATTCAAGCATGAGTAGGCTGTTAGCATGTTATTTGGTTAATAGGTTCATGAGATAATACTCAAGCATGATTAGGTTGTTCTTAGTTTTCCATATCATAGGATTGAAATATGTTCATGAGATCGCCATGTGATGTTGCATGTTGTGATGAACTTGCTGATGTATGCATATGAATTCAGAAGCCTGATAGTTTTGGAAATAAATGTTATTTAAGCCTGGTTAAATTATTACATAAATCATTTTATTACAAGTGACATAAGTAAGGGACCATTCTGAACCCAACGGTTTGAGGTCTTCCCTTGCGATGGGTGAGTGCGGCCTTAAATCTTTGTCCCGGTTCACACCAGGTGGCGACTCCATGTTATTTCGTACTTCCCAACTAGTGTCGCGAGCCTAGAAACGGCATCGCCCAGGTTCTGTTGTCCTACAGTCTGGCGACTCCACTGGGGATAGAGAATTGGCCCCGAAATATTGTCTTGTAATGTTGGATTTATGTTTTAATTGACCATGTCTATAGTGGATAAAATGGGGGTTTAATCAAGGGCACTTTAAGGTTAGGTAATGGTTTGGTGTCTTCCTTCACTCACTACCTTTCTAGAAGGAAAAGCTGTGAAGGCACCTAGATAGCCATTTACTCGTAGCCTTTTGTGATGGACTAATTTGGAGGACTCGTTGTTTATTCCTGACACCAAGCGATAAGAGCCTAAGAGGCTTTGGGTACTTAAGTGAGCCTCGCTCCACCTTCCCTCTGGGGAATCTACAACGGAAATCCATTTGACAGTCTGTCACACACCATAGCTCATTGGCACGTACCTTAGTGTATAAAAAGGGGTGCGCTCACTTGGTTGCTCGAACCCTTGAGTGGGGAGACCTAGTTGTGGGCCATCCTTCGCCGGTGAGAGCCTTTGTCTATACTCTTACTAACCCACCCATAGAACGGGTTGGCTAAAGTAACAATTATTTCCTTGAATATGTGCTTGTGGACCATCCTCATTTGGATGCAGTTGGACTATTGTCAGAAATGCGGGCTTGCTGGGCCATTTAAACTGGGGCAAGTTCGCACCTTATGACTATTAGGCCAAAAGCTTCTGAAATGTTGATAGGCCATTATTGTAGAAATTATTATGTCATGTTTGCATCATCTTTCTTCTATGCTTGTGTTTGGGAACATCGTCGTTTGAACCCGTTTGGACCATTTGTCATGGGATATGGGCTTGTTGGGCCATTTAAACTGGGACAAGAACGTATTCCATGACTATTGGGCCAAAGGCTTCTAAGTGATTGATGGGCCACTTTGTGATTGTGTTCGGAACGTTATCATTTGGGTTTAGTCGGGCACTTTGTCATGAGATGTGAACTCATTGGGCCATTTAAACTGCGATGGTTCACTCCTATGACGATTAGCCCGGAAGATTCTAAAATGATAACGGGCCGATTTGTTTGAGAATTTTAGTTGATTCAATATGTTATAAATGTTACATGCATCTCATGCACCCCATGCATACATACATCATGTTAACCCTTGTGTTCTAAAAGCCATCATAGATTCCCGTTGGTTTAGGGAAAAGGGAAGACTCACCAGAATACTGGGAACAGATATGAGTGAATCAGATATTGAGGTATCCCGTATGGATCAGTTGGAAAACGGTCTCGCCAAGGTCACTGAACAATTGCAAGCCTTGACTACTGCCATGACAAATATGGATGTGCCCCGTGCTGGGGGAAATTCTGAGAATGTAAGGCGCGAGGAGCCTCCGAACGGGTTGGGGGATGATATCCCCGCTTTTGATGATGATATGGCAGAGTATGCAATAGACAGAGTGATTGGGTCTCAGGACGAGATACAGAAACACAGGGATCAGGTTGAATCCGTTACCCGCAAGATGAAGGGTAAGAATGAAGATTTGCTAGATTATGAGACAATGACGTTTGAGGAGCAGTTGCCAGCGCAGTTTAAGATGCCGGATTTGGCTAAGTTCAATGGGAACGGAGATCCGAGGGTGCATCTCCGTCAGTATGTGTCTGTTATGAGTTCAGTTGGCCTGTCTCAGCGCCAAGTACAAAAGATGTTCGGGATGTCACTCGAGGGGGCACCCGTAGTATGGTACCATAACCTGAACAAGCAGGTTAAGGAAGATTGGAGGGAGCTAGCTGATGCTTTCTTAAAGCAATATGTCACGGACCTGGAGATTGACTTGTCACTCCGTGACTTAGAAATATCAAGCAGAAGCCGGAGGAAAATTTCAAGGAATATGTGGACCGTTGGAGGAGCCAGCTTCTGAAGATGCAGACCCGGCCCTCAGAAAAGGACCAGATCAAAATGATCATCAAGGGCACCAAGCCCTCTATTTATGGCAAACTGAGGAGAATGACTTCGATGATTACTGATTTTCGACAGCTGAGGGAGACAGTTATGGATATTGAGGAGGAGGAAGCCGAGAACAGAAAGTTTTATGGACAGAACAGAAGGAATATTGGGGGACATTCAGGGACTATGCCTGCTACTGCTGAGGTCACTGCCATTAAGAACAGACGATTTTCTAACCTTGGTAAGCCTCTTTCAAAGGTATTCGAAAAGCTGAAGGCGCAAGGACTCTTAAAACCTTTGGAACCTAGGCCCATTCCAAATCCTGTGCCACCTCACATGAACTTAAACTTATACTGTCACTTCCACCAAGAAAAAGGCCATGACACCGACAACTGCGCCCGCCTCAGACATGAAATCCAAAACCTCATCGATGCCCATACAATACCCGACCCAGAGAAAGAACAACCCAACTACATGATCAACTATGGCCTAACCCGAAAACCCTTTGTCCTCCAAACTCTCAACCACTCAGCTTCATAGGAATAAGGGATAACAATGGTGAAGAACCATGGGCTGAAGAAGATGGCACTGTTGTTTCTCCTAGTTTATCTTGCACTTTTAATAAAGACATTGATTTTGTTTACCTGTTCGAACGTTTCCTCAACAATAATAAAGGCGATCATTTCATTTATCTGCCTAAGACTATTACTTTCAAACTTGCAACATAATGTGTTCAATCTTGGTAATGTGATGCTCAGAACGTAGGGAATCCTCAGAAGAAGCAAGCAGAAAAGATAAGTTAGCCATTCAGGAATTGGGAAATGAGACAGTGGGACTGTTAGACTTGGAAAGAAATGGGTTCCTGGAACAAATCAGTGTAGACAGGTGGAAATGGTACTTTCCCTAAGAGAAGAATGGTCATCAATGGAATTGACGGAAGACCTAACCCAACGGGATAGGAAACTCATTCACGCATGCATGCATACACGTAACATATTTTGCATTCCTTTTTGTGTTTTGTGTTTGTTTTGTGTTCACAGGTTTTGAAGAAGAAAGAGAGAAAGCGGCAAATGAAAGCCAGTCAGAAGCATCAATATTAGCATCAGTATCAGCATGGGGCCGAGGCCTATCAATATCAACATAGGGGCGAGGCTCATATCAATATCAGTTTGAGGGCGAGACCCACATCAGTATCAGTTCGGGGCCGAGGCCCACATCATCTTTAGCTTGGGGCGAGGCCCATATCAGTTTGGGGGCGAGGCCCATATCAATATCAGATCGAGGGCGAGGTATCAGTTCAGGAAGAAAGCCTATATTTAGTTCAGCTCGGGAATAAAGCCTACATTCGGTACATTCCAGGAACAAAGCCTCATGTCAGTATAGTTCAGGAATAAAGCTCGGAAGGAATAAAGCCTCATGCCAGTATAGCTTGAGAACAAAGCTAAAGGGGAAGAAAGCCTCATGTCAGTATAGTTGAGAAAAAAGCTCAAGGGGAAGAAAGCCTCATGTCAGTATGGTTTGAGAACAAAGCTCAAGGGGAAGAAAGCCTCATATCAGTATAGTTTGAGAACAAAGCTCAAGGGGAAGAAAGCCTCATATCAGCATAGTTTGAGAACAAAGCTCAAGAGGAAGAAAGCCTCATATCGGTATAGTTTGAGAACAAAGCTCAAGGGGAAGAAAGCCTCATGTCAGTATAGTTTGAGAACAAAGCTCAAGGGGAAGAAAGCCTCATGTCAGTATAGTTTGAGAACAAAGCTCAAGGGGAAGAAAGCCTCATGTCAGTATAGTTGAGAACAAAGCTCAAGGGGAAGAAAGCCTCATATCAGTATAGTTGAGAACAAAGCTCAAGGGGAAGAAAGCCTCATGTCAGTACAGTTCGGGAACAAAGCCCACACTCAGTGCAGTTCAGGAAGAAAGCCTACATTCAGTTCAGTTCAGGAGAGAGCCTGCATTCAATACAGTTGAGAACAAAGCTCAAGGGGAAGAAAGCCTCATGTCAGTATAGCTTGAGAACAAAGCTCAAGGGGAAGAAAGCCTCATGTCAGTATGGTTTGAGAACAAAGCTCAAGGGGAAGAAAGCCTCATATCAGTATAGTTTGAGAACAAAGCTCAAGGGGAAGAAAGCCTCATATCAGTATAGTTTGAGAACAAAGCTCAAGGGGAAGAAAGCCTCATATCAGTATAGTTTGAGAACAAAGCTCAAGGGGAAGAAAGCTTCATGTCAGTATATTTTTAGAACAAAGCTCAAGGGGAAGAAAGCCTCATGTCAGTATAGTTTGAGAACAAAGCTCAAGGGGAAGAAAGCCTCATATCAGTATAGTTTGAGAACAAAGCTCAAGGGGAAGAAAGCCTCATGTCAGTACAGTTCGGGAACAAAGCCCACACTCAGTGCAGTTCAGGAAGAAAGCCTACATTCAGTTCAGTTCAGGAAGAAAGCATGCATTCAATACAGTTCAAGAACAAAGCTCAAGGGGAAGAAAGCCTCATGTCAGTACAGTTCGGGAATAAAGTCCACACTCAGTGCAGTTCGGGAATAAAGCCCACATTCAGTACAGTTCAGGAAGAAAGCCTACGTCCAGCAAACTCGAGAATAAAGCCCACATTCAGTTCAGTTCAGGAAAAAAGCCTGCATTCAGCTCAGTACGGGAATAAAGCCCACATTTAGTACAGTTCAGGAATAAAGCCCACATTCAGTACAATTCAGGAAGAAAGCCTACGTCCAGCAAACTCGGAATAAAGCCCACATTCAGTACAGTTCAAGAAGAAAGCCTGCATTCAGCTCAGTTCATGGATAAAGCCCGCATTTCAGTACAGTTCGGGGATAAAGCCCACATTTAACACAGTCAGGGAACAAAGCTCACTCACTACAAAAATTCGGGAACAAAGCCCACGGTCAACATAATTGAAGGAAGAAAGCCTAGAGGAATAAAGCCTCACCTCAGCACAGTTCAAGAACAAAGCTCGGAGGAATAAAGCCTCATCTCAACAGTTCGGAACAAAGCTCGGAGGAATAAAGCCTCATCTCAACAGTTCGGGAATAAAGCTCGGAGGAATAAAGCCTCATCTCAACACAGTTCGAGAATGAACAAGCCGGGAATGGCACTCCAAGAATGGAAGCACAGTTCGAGAATTGACCACATCACAGCACGGTTCGAGAATGAACCAGGGGTCGCAGCACCTCACCATCCAAATCAAATCAACTCAACACATGGTAAGTCAAGTGGCAGCTGGCGAGCCAGGTAAGTGAAAATGCATTGCATAACTTTGATAGGATTGTCACTGTTGCACATTACACAAGTCCCATCAAAGTGGGGGCGACTGTAGGCACTGCATTTTTACACATAAGTCCCTATGATGAGTCTCATTTTGGAGACACTACCTTTTAAGTCACGGAGGTCACGGAAAACGGACATCGGAAGGGGAATTCAGAATAAACAAGGTTCACTGTTTTCGTTGGTGCTGCATTCGATACTTCGTTCGAACGTCAGGCAGATTGCGGACGTTGGTGCCGCGTTCGAGTAAGCGTTCGAACGGAGTCGGTGTTTCTGGTTTTGCTGCTAGCCTCACATTAAGCCCAATTCGCCCAAACCTTGGCCCACACGGCCAAGCCCACTTAAAACACATATTTAACACATGGTGAAATCAAAAATAAATCTAAAAATCACATACCAAATTAATAAAATACTTACACAAATTAAAAATATCATACCTAATCTAAACCAATCAAATATAATCATACCAAGTTAAAATCAATCAACCAATATATTATTCCCAAACTTAAAATATTGTATGCCTAATCAACATAAACTAAATATTCAACCTTCCCTATCTAGCCAAGATTTGTCCCCCCTCAACTTTGACTTCCCTTATCCAACACCAAATCAAATCCCTTTCCTTGTCAAGCCTAACCCTTTGCCTATAAAAAGAGCCATTCACCAACCTTCTCTAGGCTAGCTAGCTCATTCATACAAGAAAAGCCTCCCCTAGCTCATTCATACAAGAAAAGCCTCCCTAGTTCATACACCTAATATACACACAACTCACACAAATCACAACACACCAAGAGCCCTAACCACTCGCGGTAATAACAAGAAGAAAAATAGAAATAATCCCATTCATCTCCCCACTCCACAACCGAAAACAGCAGCCTCTACACCCTCTAAAACAGCCCATACAGCATCCCTAAACACACACATAAAACAGCCCCCCGAACCACACCATAACATCACCGAGAATCACACCAAAACAGTAGCCAAAACATCCCAAAAATAGTAACTAAAATACAGCAGCAAAACAGTAGCAGCGGCAGCGAATCGGAGTCAAAACAGTAGCAAATGACGGAGGACGACAACTCAAAATAGTAAGACAACGAACGAGAACAGTGAACCAGTGAACCGGAGGAGTTGCGGAGCATCCACCCTTCCGAAGATCGTGTACCGTACATCCGAGAGGTGATTTAAAAGGTTAGACATGAGGGCACTTTTTCATTAGTTTATATTCGTTTCTTTTATTATTGAATTATATTCGCATGAGAGTCGTTTATAGATGCATGTTGTGGCTTGAATGAAATGGAAGAGTGTCGTCTCTTGTGGTATATAGGATGGAAACCCATACGTAAATTCCGTAGCCGAATCCGAATGGATGGTAGTGCGGTCTGTACTTGGGATACAACTCCACGTACCACTTGAGTAAACGGCACCATCTCTTGTTTTGTGTTGCTTTGGTTTATTTATTTCTTGTTACTTAAATTCTGTATGTCGCTTATTTGTGTATATCATAATCGAGTGCATGGACTCAGTAAGTGCGATGAAAGGTCCCCTAATCGGAAGGGTTAAAATCTTTCACCACGATGCTTTGCCGCACCGATTGATGTTTGTTCGGTTGAATGCGAGATACGTTCAATCGGGCACACTACGTTTAATATTATTGCTTTTAACTCTTTGTATGCATGATTCAATCGAGCGCATGGGCTTAGTAAGTGTGATGTGAGATCCCCCATGGGGAGGGGTTTAAAGCCCTTTACCACGATGCGTTGCCGCGCCGATTGATGTGTGTCCGTTTGAATACAAGATACGCTCAATCGGGCATGTTTAGTTTTATATGATTGTCTTTATGTTTGTATGTATGATGTGATGCGACGCGCATGGGCTTAGTATGTTGGTCTAAAGGTCCTCTCTTTGAGAGATCAAGAGCCCCAAAAGGCCACCTTTACGACAGTACTTCGCAGCGCCCCTTTATTTTGTTGTTTATGTATTGCGTCTCATTTCATGCACCAGGTCTGTTCCCGTTCGAACTCGTTTACGAACGCAACTCGAACGCGCATGTATTTTGCCTTATCATGTATCAGGTCTCATTTACGTTCGAACGCGTTCACAAACGCCACACGAACGTGAGCTTTCTGTTTCATTTCTTTCGAACGCGTTAACAAACGCCATACGAACGCGAGCATTCTGTTTCATTTCCGTTCGAACGCGTTATCAAACGCCACACGAACGCGAGCATTCTGTTTCATTTTCGTTCGAACGCGTTATCAAACGCCATACGAACGCGAGCATTCTGTTTCATTTCCGTTCGAACGCGTTATCAAACGCCATACGAACGTGAACCTCTTTTTACTGTTCGAACGCGTTTACGAACGCTACACGAAAACGCACACACTGAACTGAGTCTGTCTTATCATATTCATGCATAATTGCCTCTTGGTTGATCTTTCTTGTGTTATATAGCCAACCGTATTATTTGTATTCCTGCATTTATCCATTCTATGTGTTCTTGGGATTGTATTCAAGCATGAGTAGGCTGTTAGCATGTTATTTGCTTAATAGGTTCATGAGATAATACTCAAGCATGATTAGGTTGTTCTTAGTTTTCCATATCATAGGATTGAAATATGTTCATGAGATCGCCATGTGATGTTGCATGTTGTGATTAACTTGTTGATGTATGCATATGAATTCAGAAGCATGATATTTTTGGAAATAAATGTTATTTAAGCCTGGTTAAATTATTACATAATCCTTTTATTACAAGTGACATAAGTAAGGGACCATTCCGAACCCAACGGTTTGAGGTCATCCCTTGCGATGGGTGAGTGCGGCCTTAAATCTTTGTCCCGGTTCACACTGGGTGGTGACTCCATGTTATTTCGTACTTCCCAACTATTGCCGCGAGCCTAGAAATGGCGTCGCCCAGGTTCTGTTGTCCTACACAACCGGAGCCCGCACTCAAAGAAAGCTGGAAGAAGGGCCACGGAACCATCGTCGGGCTGACTGGCACGATCACATGGGAGAGGGATCTCAAGAGCAATGTCTATCGGGATGTCATATCATTGCCGAAACAGTGCTAGATCATCCTCGGTTATCTTAGAGGGCCGAACCATGTCCAGAGCCGAGCTGTCAAAGTCACCGGGCTCCGGATCCTTCCGAGGAACCCTCTGATGGTAAGTATCTTGTTCGATTTCAGAAGGGGTGGGGGTAGTATCAAGGTCTTCCACACTGGGTGCTCCCGAGCCAGAGGAAAGCTCTTCAGCAATAGGGGCCAAGGGTTTAGCAGGGTTTTCAGGGGAAGAATTGTCATCAGACATCCTAGACATCCGAAAAATAAAAGGGCAAGGTCAGTCTACAACCATATTCTTAAAAAAAATGACCAGGGATTCGCAAGCTATCTTAAGATTCCAGAAAAAAAAAAAAAAAAAAACTAAATCTATGAAGTTCTAAGTGCCCTAAGCAAAGTATTCAATAAAATCTCTCCCTAGCAAGTATCAAAACAAATGAAAAGAGAAACAGCAAAGCACATCAAGCAAGAAAAAAGGAAGAGGAAAAGGTCATTCGGGAAACTTACTTGGTCTATGCTCGGAAAAGCGGCGAATACGTTGAAGAACTTTGAGTAAAACTAAATCAGATGCTTCGTAGCCAAAGGGAAGAAGAGTTTTTTGAAGTTGATAGGATTTTTAGCAAGGATATCGGTTCACCTTCTCATTACAACGTCGGAATAATTCCAACCATCAGATCGTAATAGAGTCCCGGATGGACGCCAAGTGTCAACTGCAAAAGAAGTCTGCCAAAGTCAAATAAACGGTTGAGATCAGCGCACTGTTAAGACGCCTCTGCACGGTCGATTTTCTCCTGCTTTTGGCGGGAACCCGACGGATGTTTGACAAGTGTCAGGCTCTGAAAAAACCCTAAAGGTGATTTGATTGGCATTTAAACAGACATAACAGTTGCGCGTCTCAAGAAAATATGCTTGAAAAGAGGCAACGGAAAATTTTGATTCGACTCCGGATCGACCACCAAGCAAAGTAATCAACGCACCATCTTTATATAGTTCCCCGCACCAACTTGTATGCTCGTTGGAACCGAGAACTAGGGGACAGATGTTGATGGTGTTTTCAGGCACTATGGTATTTAAAGTAGCACGACATGGGTAAAAAGGTAAATCACATTCTTGTTCAGGATCATTGATGCTGACCTGACCCATAAAAAGCCAGCAGCAAGGGCCCGAGCACTTTGTAATAAGAGGCCGAGCACCTTAGGGTTACAGACCGACCACAATAGGAAGAGACCGAGCACTTTATGGTCGGCAACCGATCACTTTGGTTCGAATGACCGAGCATTATCAGATCAACATCATCATTCTAAGTTCAAAGAACCATCATGACCGACCACATGAAGACCGAGCATATGGCAAAGCGTGCACCAGAAGATAAGATGTCATGTCCCTACGGGGTAAGGAGACAGTCCTACCTTCATAAAGAATACTGATGAAACCAGTGTCCTAGAAGGATAAAGGGAATAGAGGTAGATTTGATTAGGAATCCTTGTGGAAAAAAGGAGGTTGCTTCAATTAGGAATCCACATACTAGAAGGAATCTGATTTCTTCACTATTAAATAGAAGGGTAGAATATGTGGAAATGGATCAGAATCAAAACTTGTAAAAAGAACAAGAGATACAAGTTTCAGCAATAAAAAGTATAGTCATGTTTGTGTCCGTGGACGTAGGTCGGGTAAAAACCCGCTGAAACCACGTTAAATCTCCTTGTTTGATTGGCACATTATCTACATTTTGCTAAGTTTGCTTTTGATTTCTCCCATAACCAAACAAATTTACTATTGATGGAGGATTACCTCTCGAGTGATATTCCCATATTGCCCTGAGACCAAAATCCACGTCAACAAAGTGGTGGCAGTTCTGCTCACTGCCGTGAGAAGCAAGAAGATGTAGAGAAAAATTTGCTGCAAGTTCCAAATGTCTTACGTGCTATGGCTCGTCAATAACAAATGGAAGTGTGGGCTTCACTTACAAAACCAATTCCCTAAACATTTTAGAGATTAAAGTTGTCTCACACAGTTTTTTTTTTCATTTTTTTCTTTTTCCCTTTCTCTCAACTATTGAAAGAAAAAAAACTTAGAGAGGCTAGGGTTTCAAAGGAATGAGATTTCCAAAAAAGAAAACACATTTTTTCTTTTTTATAGATAGAGTTTATAGTAGTTAAACCTGTAATAAAATTACAATTTGATTCAGCCCTAACCAATTAACAACAAATTGATTCTCATGATAAATTTCTTAATAATGACATTTAATGTGTTACTTAATAAAAAAACATACTAATATATTTGAAATAATAAGTTTAAAATTAAATTTTTAACTAATTTATTTCCAAAATAATATAGATATTAAATTATCTTTTATAATTTAATATTTACATGCTTTTTAAAAAATAAAATGATTATCTCATAATCATTAAATGATTATCTCATAACCACTTATATTGGGAAAACTTTATATTAAAATTAATATAAAGTTTCGAGTGTGACATTAATTATTAATCATATTAATAATTATAATACAAATGAGTTTATAAATGGCCTATCCAATTATATTTAATTTCCTACAGTATATCGAGCTAACACGGTGACCAAATAGATTTATAATTATGAGTTCCAATAATCTCGAATATTAATTAAACTCTTTAATTAAATATTCTGAATTACTAACTTTAGGTTATCCTACTAAAAACCTGAATTTTCACTCTCATTGCCATAAATATACAATATAAGTCGAATTACATTGGTGTCCATCGATATAGTCATTACACAAGGATTGACCCTTCACGAGTATCTCAAAATTAGAGTTGGGTCATAATATTTGTTATACCACTCTAATTATTTTCCTTAAATACCATTGATTCTCTAATGAATGATTTACTCATAAATATTATAAATATTAATCTTTCTATTTGTAATAGAAAGACTTGAGCGCTCTAATCGTTCAAGTACCGAATCAACCATTAAGAAGGATACTCATCTACTTTTCGGAAGAATGAGTGAACTTCATATATATGTAAAACGTCCACAGCTACACATCAAACCATGTCCCCAAAGTACGTAGCTATTGGTCGGGATTTCTACATCAACCTCACCTTTGTAAATCAAAGGACATGACCTGCCATGTAGGAGTTCGTAGTACACTCAGGATTCAAATAAATTCATATATGACAATCTAGTAGATTGGAAATAATTTATTTATTTAATGGATATTATAAGAAATTAATTTCTATATGAGTCCATTCATATATGATCACATCATATAAGGTGCCTTCATTCTCATGTTACCGCATGGACGATCTTGGATCAAGGTCGTCAAATATTTATATGTAACGGTCGGGGATTTCGACTACTGTTACACTGTGAGATGAGTGTCAAAAAATGTAAACCATGTTTGGAAACATATGCTTTCATGAGATGACTGTCGGTAGATTCTTCGAAAATCCGATATTAGATGTCATGATATTCCACTATGAATAACTCATGGTATTTAGGCCGTAACTTTTTCATACGAACTTTGATTTTTATGAATTTTATATCGTCGGAAAGCTGAGATCGAGATCTACAACTTTGGAGTTCAATATTTTTCCAAATATGGACCAGAAGAGAGTCGAAAATGTAGAATAAAAATTCAGATGAATAGTACCCGAGGGCCATTCTAGAGAATTCTCAAAACTTCTACAAAAATCTAAACTTTCCTCTACCTTTGACAATTTCAAATAAGCCCAAGTATAAAAAGGGGTTACTATTAACATTTCACAAAATTAGAAAGAATAGAAAAGAAGAAGAAAACGTGAGAAATAATAGGAGGAAGAAGAAGAAGAAGAATAGAAGAAAAATAAGAAAAGGGAAAGAGGAAAAGAAGAAAGACAGAAGAAGGAAGAAGAAAGAAGGTTTGGCATCCATGAAACCCTAAAAGATGAGGAAATTCACAAGAGAATAGGTAAGACCAACTTGACCCAAATTTGATATTGTGAAGTCTTGATAATTTGAGCATATGTTAATGTTAGGGGCAGGTTAGGGATTGTGTATTGGTGATTGACAAGGAGAGAGATTGTTTATAGAATTAAGTGTTCATTTTTTTGGAAAATCTTAAAGGTTTAATGAAGTAATGATTCAATTTTTAGGAAAATCTTAAAGGTTTAATGAAGTAATGAGAACAATGAGATTAAAGAGTATTTGAAGATGATAACGATGATGTTATAGAATGTTTATTGGGGATTTTTGCTTGTGTAATTGTTTGGGGGAAGTATAGAGCAAATTGGGGTATGAGAGAATGAAGTCAAGACCAGAATTTGGTTTTACGTCGCAACGCAGAAAGCCCCATGTCACGACGCGATCTAAAAATTTTCCAGATACATTTCTGGTTTATTTCGCATCGCGATGCAAAAGTTTTGGGACATTTCTGGTCCATGCGCGTCGCGACGTGCACTGCCTTGCATCACGACGCTGTTGGAAAATTATGACCCATAGCGTCACTATTTGTACAGATCATGGTGTTGTTGTACAAATTAACTATGTGACAAAGGAGATTGCACTCTTATCATTTGTGATTAGATCACCAAGATATATAAATGATAGGAGGTCCCTATGATTTGTTCCTGGATTGAGAATGATATGAGACAGTATCAGTCCACGAAGGATAAATCATTAAATATCCCTAGTCAGAGTATTATCGAGATCGGACATCTATAAATACGTAAGAGACTAGTATTACACTTGTGCGCGTTATGAGGGCATAACGACATAGTTCTCATATATTTGGGTATAGGATACTCATGCAAGTGTAATAAGAGGTTGTGTTTTACCGATGATACGGGAAACAGCTTTGGTCTGGATAGACCCACTCGGAATTCCATTGGTAGTATGACTATGTGTCTATGGAAGTCCGAAATCAGGGTAGGTGTATTTGGTCTTAACCTGAGACTTGCACCGCTAATACTTGCGACAATCAATATACTTTGGTTTTGGTCGTCCAGGGCTTTAACAGGTTCTGTGTACGCCTCTGCTGGTATATTGAGAATCGTAGTATGTTGGGTGTGATGTCAAGACGGAAGTATCACTCCAGTCATATGGAGTTGATGATCGCACAGGGATACAAAACTGGTTCTCTAAAGGGTTGCAACCATCGGGATAATATGACTTGGTCATGATTATCCGATAATAAAGATACTAGTTGCTAGTAATCCGATATATGCTTCGTACGGGGCAGACATTATACCAGCCTCAGGCCTTGCATGTGATCATCTGATACTGGATCGAAATACGCAATACTACGTATACTACGTCTGATATAGATCTTTATTCCTGTAAGGATATTTTTGGAGAATTGGGTAGGTATGGAACTTTGCTAGAAGCCAACCTTATCTTGTAAATCGGTACAAACGTAGTACTAGGTACTTACATGTTCGGATAGTCCGACGACCGAATTTACTGCCAATATATCTGGGGATCTCATGGGTCGCTTCCCGAAGATTCACCGATGACGTATGACTCGCACTTTTAATTAATCTTGGATTAATTAGATGAGAGAGAAAATTAATCTGGGATTAATTGCGGAGATATTTTATCTGGGATAAAATATCAATTAAAGAGAGATAACGATTAATTTGGAATTAATCGATAAAATAATATATTCGATATATTATACGAAATTGGATTTCGACGTTGAATTAAAATTAGATTTTAATTCGGGCAAACGAGTTAATTTAGAATTAATTCGTTAGCGATGTGAATAGTGATTTCACTAGGTATAATCATTTAATTACGTCGCAACGGAAAATTCGTTAATTTGGAATTAGCGAACCCGAGCCCGAGATTGTTTGCGAGTGCATTCGCATTTCGAATTCGAGTGCGACACGCAAGTCAAATCAAGCGTCAAATCATTAGTCGCATCAAGCGTCAAATCATTAGTCACTTTGAGTGATGTGACAACTTGTCACTTGATTTGATTGATTGATGGATTGATATAAGTGGTTGGTATTTATGGCTTTAATGGTTTGACTTTTTAAAGCCAAAATTTGGTATATGATTTTAGAAAATCAATTACCAAAAACTATTACACATTTATCTCTATCTCTCCTCCAATTCCTCTCCTCTCTCACACCCATGGAGGGGCTGTTCTTGCTCTTCTGTTTCTGGCAGAATACCGAGCATTAGGGAAGCTAAAGTGTTTGATTTTTGTGGCAAAATCATCGAGAGCTAGCACTCCGAGAGACATGCGAAGGTGATAGGGAAGTCCACCCATGAGCTTGGAATCAAATCACAAAGCTTGGAGCTTGATGAAGATGATCCATGGCCGAATTTGAGGAGCAAACAGCAGCCCACTGCCGAGCTTGACAGTGAGCAGAAACCGAATTTTTGTTGCCTCTCGCGTCGCTCAACCGATCGATGTGAGTATTCCGCAACTCCCTCGTTGTATTCACACTATGTTTTTTGCTTTGTATTCGATCCTCGGGGTCGTAGAACTCCAACAGACGCATGGTCAAATAACAGCCCAAAATAGTTTTAAACCACTCCATTTCCATCCTAGCATGTTAAAGGCCGCCTTATAGGTCTCGTATCAGTTCGTATTCATACCTCCCATCAAGTCACAAGCATGGTAAGCCATATAGCTAGAACATATTTATATAATAGTACGCTTAGTTAAGTTCCAAAGCCCATTTTACAATGTATATGCTAATCAAGTTTCTGATCATAGATTATCCACAGGAACCGTAATTTTCTTCAATGGCACCAGATCCCAAAACAGTGAGTGGACACTCTTCTTTTAAATTTACTTTTATTTTGTTAGTTACATATTTTGGGGGACGGCGATACGTAACGCCCCAAAGTCATGGATTTACACTTCTGGCTCTAGTTAGGCGTATGGGGGGACGGCGATACGTAACGCCCCCATACGTCAAGTTTTTCAGAGACAGATCAATTTTCAAATATTAGATTTTCATAAAACAGCTTTCAGAAATCAGATTTTAGAAATAGTTTTCAGAAGACAAACATTACAGAAAAAAAATTTCAGAATATTTCAGATACAAATTTACAAAATCAGACTTTCAAAAATAGATTTCGGAATTATAAGATTTATAAAAGAAATTACAGACGAAGTTTTCGGATAAAGAGTTTTCATATAAATTTATTTTTGGAACTCTGTTTTTATATCAGTATTTCAATTTTTCGTCCACTCACTTAGATCATACAACGATCTGACCCCCCACTTCCAGTCCCATTGTCTTGCAGGTATTCTCGGAGGATGAGCTCGGGAGGACGGATACTGATGCAGTCACTAGGTTATGGAGTCCACCAGTCCAAGTCAGAAAGAGTGAGAGACCAGTCAGAGTCAGTCAGAGTCATGTATTAGTCTTGAGTAATATGATAGTCATTGTAAGCATTTGTTATTACATTTACAGTCATAATTATTGGGTTTATATCTTATGTTGTTGTTGAGTTTAGACGTTGGTCCCATGCATATGATTTTGATTGATAAGAGAATATTATCATTGTTGATGGTGAGAAAGTCATAGGTTTATGGGGTTAGTACGGTCTATCCCTTGCTGGTAACATCTCCCGGATCGGGGATGTTACATTATAAAACAGACTGCAAGTTGTTCTACCATTTTGTTCACGGTGTTTTCCAACTGGTATACTCGGGAACTGTCTTTGCTAACCATTTTGAAGTTTGTTAGTTTTATCATAACCAATCTATCATGCTCTCTAACTTAACAAGCCTCTAAGATAAATGCATTACAAAGTGTTAGAATGATAAATATATGCATGTGATGCATGAAAATACATGTAATGCATGCTCAATCAGCATATATCTTTCCAACCTTATTTATCCCCAACACGTGGTAAGTCTCATATCTACCCTAGGTTTGGCTTAGCCTATGCACCAACAGTAAGGTACATAAGCTCGTTCTCTCGTATGCTATAAAAGGTAAAACTCGGTATTTCGGTTCTATTCCAGAGTAAAAAGATAAAGGCTGCCCATTTACATAATGACTAAACCTAATATGGGGATCGTGTCATTGTAATCTTGGTTATTTTGGGATGGGCTTAAAAATGTTTAAGAACATCCAAATGGGCAAAACATGGCGTACCCTTTCTGGATGAAAGCCAGTGTGAGTATCGAACTCATGTTTTGGCACTTTTGGATCCTAACTAAACATTTTTAGGCCCAACGAGGTTTGTATACAAGATGGCCCAATATCATTTCAAAGCATTTGGCCCAATCATCATGAAATATAAACTTGTCTCAATTGAGAAGGCCCAACAAGTTTTACATCTCATGGTAAAAGGTTCAAACAACTTCAAATGATTAGGGGCCCAAGCACAAACATATGGGAGGCTACTATAGGATAACACCTACGGATTTTCATGTTGGCTTAAAAGGGTAAGGCTTAGGCTATTATCGTCGAAGGATTGTCCACAAATAGGTCTCCCACCCAATGGTTCAAATCGAGCAATTGGACATGTCCTTTTTATACCTAAGAATATAAAGAATTACCCATAATTAGGTCTCCACACCTAAGGGTTCAATAGACCAAATGAACACATATTTATACTCAACAGTACGTGTCAATAAGTGATGGTTATCATTACATACCAATCCACCGCCTTGAGTGAAATCGATTTCTCGATATGAAACATCATCAAGGTTAAAAAGGCTATGCAAAAATAAAGATACGTTTCTCCTCAATCTCACCATAAATACTACAATGCATTTTTTCAGAGCCGATTCTCTATCCCAAGTGGAGTCGCCATCTGTAGAAGCGAAGCGCGATTTACCATTATGCATGTGACGTCGGTGACCACTACACAGTTTGGCTCGCAATCTGTAAAGAGTATGGATAATCTCACGGAGGGATTAACCGGAGAATAAGGAAGTCACCACCCACTATGAAACACTGGAAATGATTTATGGCTGCATTACACCCATCAAAAGGTCAAACCTTAAACATGTTTGGGTTTAGAATGGTCATTTACTGATGCCAATATAATATTTACTCTTAAATGAGGTATCTCCATGTATTGTAATGTAATTTCACGCACATAAATACTTTAAAGACATATAATTTGTGTAAGCATGAAATTTAAAATACGATAAATAAACAAAGTTTGAATGTGCGAAATTTAAATATTACAACAATATTAAATAAGTTAAAATAGGCTAAAACATATGTTACGTGAGCCTGGCCTCGGAGAGGCCTGGCCGGACATGGCCTAAGGTCTGGCCGGATGTATTGTGTAGTCCAGAAATGTAAAAATATTCATACACAATAACAAATATAATAAACATACATTTTGGATGTATTTATAACGCAATGGACATCTCCCAGAGGTACGTGGAGTTTTATCCCAAGTGTGAATGATGAGCGGAAAATATATCAATATTTACCGCCCCTTTAACTTAATATTTTGTTTAGTTTCTCGGGTTTGATGAATATTTTGATGTGTTTTAGTTTATTTTGCAGATAAAATAATAGCGGGTCTCAATGAAATCATTTAGGATGAAATATGGGTCAAATAAAGGAAATTATTGGACTTGATATTTTAATTTTGGAGATTGGAAACTTGAAAGGACGTTTTTTCCAAAGTGCAGTTTTGGAAATTCCAGTTTTGCACATATGTGGTATTTTGGGCATACATTTTTACTCCGATATCGGATTGAGCTGATTCAAGTTCCAGATTAAAGACGACTCAAAGATATAGAATTTTTAAAGACAAAATATTTTCGAATTCTGAAGATTTCATGACCGAAATTGATGAACCATCCAAAAGTGTGTTGTGCCAAAACTTTCGGAAAATATAAAAAAAATTGAAATTTTTTCAAAAATTACAAAAATATTTTGCGTTTTTGTGTTTTTATTTTGACAAAAAATGTGAAATTGGTAAGAGATAGCTGAGTAAGGAGTTTTCACTCCTGAGACGTATTTCAAACCATTTTTGAAACAAGTTAATGTTTGCTTATTTCCTTTTGAATTATTTAATTTGTAAATTCTCCATAAAACTGACTAAAATAGATCTTCATATGCTCAGTTAGCAGATATTATCAACATGCATTGTAACATACGGACATGACCTATAATTGAAAATTTTGTAATATTCAGTGCTCTAGTTTAATTGGAGGAAGCATCTCAAAAAGTGATGGAGTAAAAAAAAAACATCCGAGATCCGAGTTATTAAGTCTGTAAGGGTGTCTTAACACCCAGTGCCCTAAAGCCAACTGGTTGGAGTCACTGGCCCAAAGCTCGCTACATGGATCGAGGATGTTCCAAAATATATATATCTAAAGTCTGAGTAATTAATTCCGTATGGGTGTCTTAACACCTGGTGCCCTAAAGCCAACTGGTTTGGGAGCCACCAACCTGAAGCTCGCTACATAGACGGAAGATATTGTATATAAATAAAAAAAATATTCAAAAATAAAAATCAGAAAAATTATTCCATTGCCATAAAAAATGTGTGAAATCTGATAGAACTTTAGGACAAAAATATTACTCTCTTATCAACTACACTTGTGACAGTTGTGGGAAAAAATGAGATTGATTAATACTTTTTTGGCTGTGTATATAGAGAATGGTAAATATAATCGGAGAATTTACTTATTCAGTAATTTAGAAAGAAAGAAAACAACTAGTAACTTGGAGTAGAAGTTTCACATGATTATTCACTAACATCTTTATTCACTTTTCGCTTGTCTTTTTGATTTTGTGTGCATTAGTTTCACTACCTTTTTACTTTTGTAAAATATTTGTGGGTATCATTTATGTAAACCCTCACGAGAGTACAACTCGTCCACTAGGGACACCTGGGGGTTTAAAGGCTTGTTGCATACGCTAAATGCAACCGTGATCCCTACGAAAGTGGCTTAGTTTAATTTTTTTTTTATTTTACTCGAGGACTAGCAAAATGTTAGGTTTGGGGGTGTGATGAGCGGAAAATATGTCAATATTTACCGCCCATTTAACTTAATATTTTGTTTAGTTTCTCGGGTTTGATTAATGTTTTGATGTGTTTTTGTTTATTTTGCAGATAAAATAATATCGGGTCTCAATGAAATCATTTAGGACGAAATATGGGTCAAATAAGGGCAATTATTGGACTTGATATTTTAATTTTGGAGATTGGAAACTTGAAAGGGCGTTTTTGACAAAGTGCAGTTTTGGAAATTCCAGTTTTGCACATATGTCCTATTTTGGGCATAAATTTTTACTCTGATATCAGATTGAGCTGATTCAAGTGCCAGATTAAAGAAGACGCAAAGATCTACAACTTTGAAAGACAAACTATTTTCGAATTATGAAGATTTCATGACCGAAATTGATGAACCATCCACAAGTGTGTTGTGTGTAATTATTAAAGTCTTTTTCAATCATTTTCAAAGAAAAAAAATAAATTAATAAATAAATAATAAAATTATCAAATCATCACCAAACATGATAAGAAATTAGTGGAGCAATTAATAATGGATTTGGTGGAGTAATTAGTGGAGAAATTACTAATGGATTTGGTGGAGAATTTGATGGATGATTTGATGGAGGCAAAATTTTGCCTATAAATACCAAGTCATTTCATTTGTAAAATTCATACTTTCTTCTTTGAAATTCCTAAAGAATAAATAAGAAGATTGTATCTTGTTTGTTTATTTACAACTTTCAGTAATTAATTTCCGCTTTCGCACTTTCTTTTCTTTATTTTTCAGTTTTTACTTTCCGCAATTTACTTTTACGCACAATCATTTCCTTTCTTTACTTTTGCAGTTTTTATTTTTCAAGCAATGAGGAGGTAATTCCTCTTTGCTGGGGTGAAAGGTAAAGCTTTTATTATTGCTATTTAGATTAATCTCCTTAATTATAATATATAAACTATTTAAAATTTGACTTAATGAGGATACCGCTATATTGGTCGGTTGGTAATTAATTATAAATTGGTTTTAACCTGACTAAGTATGGATATCACCTGGTTGGTCGGTTGGTAATTAATTATTAATTTGACTTAATCAGGATACCGCTTTTATGGCTGGTTGGTAATTATCACATAAAGTTAATATATTATATTAAGGGAGATATATAAAATAGTAGTAATAAAAGTTGATCCTCTAACCCCCATCATTTTATTTTATTGTACTTTTACTTTATTTAATTTCAGTAATTTACTTTTCAGCAATTTACTCTTCAGCAATTTACTTTCAGTAATTTACTTTATTTTTTTTACTTTTTACTTTTTAGTTTTTTTACTTTTCAGCAATTTACTTTTCAGTATTTAATTTTCAGTATTTAATTGATGTCTTTTATTTTATTTAAATTTTTACTACCCGTAAATATGTGTCGTAAATAAGCCAGTTATCTGGGGTTGTGATGAAATCCAATGTCACCGGTTTATAAGGGGTTAGATTATAGCTTGGGTAATATAAAGGTTTATTTATTGAGTCTTAATCTTAATGCTTTTTATTAACTGGCCATTAATAAAATTGATTAGGTAAACTTAAAATGAACTTGGAAAATGATTTTAGGTTAAAGACCTTAGACTCAATAGCCCACGATATTCCTTGAGGATAGATAACCCTTTAATAGATTTCCTTACATGATAGGAATATACCTGTCGGGCGGGGGTAGCCATAATTGGAACTTAAACTTAATGAATCCATGTAATTTGGTTGACATAGACATATGGTTCAATTGGGTTATACTGGGTATTTGTAATTGACCATCGGAAGAGGCTTTTACATAATTTAGTGTTCCAGGTTAATAATTAATATATTACCCAACTGTAATAACCACTTCATCTTTAATAGATATTGGAAGGATTCACAACCCTGATAGTTTTATAAATTTGAATTTTCTTCAATCTACTTTCAAGAAATTTATTTACTTGTTTAAGTTTTAAAGTCACCACCCAATCAAACAATCAATCTATTAGATACTTGTAAACATTTGACCTCATAAAAAATTAATAGCAAAGGTTTTAAGTCCTCGTGGGATCGATACTTTTTATACTACTTGAACGATACGTGCGCTTACGTTATACGCATGTGTGTAAGCACCGGTCAGTGAACCATATTATTGTCCATTCGAAATCGTCTATGGAACTTACATCCGGGTTTCCATCCTATATACCAACGGGATCATGCGGTCGGATATCATACATATCCAGCCAGACATAAGACAAGTCCGGTCGGGCATCACTCACAGATCACACAGTAAATAAACTAAGATATGCCTAACATCTAAACAACAAGACTAAGAACATGCATCTTAAAAATCCAAACATCAATAAAATAATCGTCGTGCTCAAGACACTTAAAATGATGAAATGACATAACTAATTATGCGTAACTAAATAACGGGAAACAAACTATATTAAATGATGATGGCAATAACATGAATTAAAATCATACATATTAATAGAAATGATATTAGCGCATGCATGTAAACAGGATGTGCAGTACATAGCTCTTTACCTGGCTTAGAAGAAATCGGCCGGACATTCCGATTATATGTGCATGTCTAGCCGGATGTGTCCTAGGACCGGTCGGAGATACTGTGTGAAATCAGAAAATAAAAGAGGGTTGCCATCAGGTCGTACCTTTTTTGCGTATGTAGTGGATCAGAATACACCTATAAGATCTGGGTTGTTGTTGGATTTGTACAGGAAAATGGGAACTCTGGAGATTTTTTATTGTCTTTGTCTTTCTAGGTTTCAAAGCATTCAGGGATTTCTTGTGATTTCCCCAAAAACTAGCCTTTCAATCATCCCCTTTGTGAAGAGAACCCCTTTTTTTTATAGCTAAGGAGGATGACCGAGATGGAAAAAGGGGACAAAACTCTCTTCCATTCTCCAATGATTTCCAATCTGATGGGTCAGTTACCGTAAGAGATTGTTCGGCCGAATGTACATTTTGGGATGTACCTATGGTCAGACATAATAAAGCCCATGATTCTTGATGTTTGAGTTTGTGTGTTGACAACTTGATACATGTCCGGCCGAATGTCAAATTTGAATTGTATGTCTGGCCGGACATAATCAAGTCTCTTAACTTCAGTAATTGATAATTTGCTCATTTAATGACAGATGTTTTATGTCTGGTCGGATGTAAGGTTTTCAAGGAATATCCGGCCAGAGGTACTAACTAGAGAAAATGTAGGTCAAACATAGGTGATGTCAGACTGGATTTTTGCTATGTTCCCTGTAGTTCATTTCCTTCCTGATATTTATCCTTATAATTATTATCAATTTTTATAGGGTGTCTCCATATGAGACTTATCATTGGGCTATGCATAGAAATGCAATGTCTACAATTATGTCTTGGACAAGTGTATCCCATGTAATTAAAAGCAGTTCAGCGATAGACAAACGTCAACTAGAGATTGAAATCTCCACATGAACATTGTTATATAAACCAATGGGATATCATAAAAATGGACTTTTGGAAAAGTGAAAACTCTAAAATTTAGCAAACAAAAACAAACATTTAGCGATTAATTACAATCATAAGAAAAAGAGAATGGAGATTATAATCACAATACACATGAACTTGTGCAGGCTACCTAGCCCAACTTCAATTGGATTCTGAACTATTAAGCCCAAGACTTTGAAGGTATGGATTCTCTCCATTTTTTTCTCGCCTTCAATGTTGAATTAAAATTGTTTAATTATGGATGTTATTTTATTTTTATTTGAATATCTAAAATTAAATAACTTTTAAAAAAAAATCTAGATTTTTTTACTGATTTGGATATCCAAAAATATGTATATATAATATTCTGCATCCAGATCCACAAAATATATTGCGGATCCGGATCCATGTGCATCCCGATCTATATTTTGTCATCTAGAGCTATATGTTATTTTTTGTCATTTTATATAGTCAAAATTGTCTATTCTCATTTATTTGCACTCCATAAGTAATTTAGTTAAGCAATTTGAATTTGAATCTGTGTAGATCTTAAAAATCTAAATCCCAATTCATATGTTTATTAATACGGATCAGGATTTCAAAATTTTTTTGATATAACTGTCATTCCTGTATATAATTGTTGGAGATATTAATTTTCACCCAAAAATAACCAATGAAGACCAATTTCCAAGAGTTTATATATATATATATATATCTTCACTTGAAATTCATCATCATTAAAGTATTCTATTTCCCACCATAAGTTTATAGAGTCTTCATTTTTCCATCCGAAATTCAAATAATCTTTACTTTTCCACCATACGTTATTAAATGACCAAAATACTCTTATGACGTCAATAAAATTCTAACACCATAAATATCTGGGTGCAAAAGTAAATATTTTTTTTAGCTCTAAGTGGAAAAATGAATAGTTTAAAGGTCTTTGAATTTGATTGTACTTTAGTTAACATTTAGATGGAAAATTGATAATTTCCCTTTAAACTAATTATCTAGTTAAATTATATTTTTTTAAAAAAATTAGTAAAACACTTTGATATATTTAATCAATTTTTTAAAGTTAAAATAATATTTATTTATATACTTAAAAATGAAAACAAATCATGTTAAATTTTTTACAATGATAAAACAATGTTGATTTGATGTAATTGTTATATGCGATCCCAGTCCCCAGGGAGCGTGGTTTGGTGGTATAGGGTTCAGGACCTCATCTTAAAATTCTAGATTCGAATCCAGGGAATGCGTTTTTTTTATAAAAGTCTGAGATAACGAGGGGTTTTACCTGTTCCGCTTGAACCCGTAATGGGTGGTTTGGCGGCGGAGTTTCCAACTATTCCGAAAAAAAAGTTATGTGCGGTCCCTAATCAACCCATTGAAAATTGGACACGTGGTCAAAATGAATCAAATTTCAAAAAACAAAAAAAAAAATTACTAATGTTACTTCCAAGATTGAACAAATCTCCAACTAGGTTGGATTTGACAATATGCAATTACAAAATTCAAAATCATTCACTCTTAAAAATTAAATGATGATTTAATTAATATCAAGGGTTCCCTCCAACCACCTTTAATGCCGACTGCTTACTAGGGGTGGACGCGGTTCGGTTTGATTTAATTTTTACTAAAAACTGAACCAAACCATATTTTACGATCCGGTTTTTTTACCTCTCAAACTAAACCATTAAATAACGGTTTGGTTCGGATTGAAAATTTTTTAAACCAGCGGTTTACGGATTGGTTCAGTTCGGATTACGGATTATTCTATTTTAAAAAAATTCATCCACTTAAGTGAAGACAAAAAAAAAAAAAAAAAAACTAGTCTAGCGACAAAAAAAATTCATCCACAGGTGCGGTTCGGTTTAGCATCTGAACCGAACCGTAAACCGTTTGGGGTGGGCCAATTCGAACCGCAAACCGAACTGTTAGAAAAAAACCATAAATTCGGTCCGATTTGGTTCGGTTTGCTGTTTGGTTCGGTTCGGTCGGTTTTTTTTATCCACCCATGCTGCTTACTGCTCCCAAACCACAAATGATGATTTATACACACACAATAAATTATTTATTTTTTTAATTTATTGAAATATGTGTTTTTTTATTTTTTAATGTATACATTAACTTATTAAGTTAAAGTATCCTCTCATTGAAACTGTACTTCATACACATACATATATATACACACACATATATACATACATAAACACCCAAACACTAAACGATAAAAAAAAATTATTGCATTTGTGATTGCGGTTTCTTCTACTCTTCCAATCCAGAAAAGAAAGTAAAACTAAATAAAAATAGATGAAAGAAAAGTGTCTTTGTTGGACTCTTAGCAAGTTTTGACAATCGGTTTAAGATGCTAATTGGCTACATTAAAGAGTGTGCTGTTCATTTTCGGATTTGTTAAATAGACATTTCTACTACGAGGGAACCACTGATTCTATAATGATATGGGTTCCGATCAAATTTTTATAAACTTGTTTGAAATTGAATTGAAATATGCATTCTAAAATAACATAGTAATAACAATAATATAAATTATTTTGTAATTATTTGATTTGGACATCGCTAGGGACGGAAAGAGATAGCATATCCGTAATTTTTGAAATATTTATATTCGTATCCAAAACCAAAATCTCATATCCGATATATATTCATAATCGATAAAATTTTCATAGTCGATATATGATGAGCGGTTAATAAACATATATTTTCTGCCTCTCTATCTTAATGTTTTGAGTATTGTACGAGTTTTGATGGGTTTTGGGTGTGTATTGCAGGTTGAATCATATCGTGACACGCACGTTGAAGACCATAAGCGTCGCGACACCGGAGAATGCGCGTCGCGACGTGCTAATGAGAAGGGGCCAGCGTCGCGACACGCATCCATGATACGTCGCAACACTGACTCATTTCATGGTACTGTCAGAACTTGATTTTTAATCAGGAAAAATCCCAGGACCTCTTATATAAGCACAAGTTCGTCCCAAAACCTAGAAGGAAGCCTCATAACATATTTTGGAGCCTCCAAGAGCATAGAAGAATGCTTTGAGCAAGGTAAGAACGAGTGCTTCAACGGGCGGTGGAGTTTGAAGCCTAAGAGTACAAACGAGAGTTTCTTTCTTCTGTTTTCTCTCTACCTTGATCTTTGATGACTTTTTATTTTGTAATAATGATTAGCATATTTTTGTTGAATATTATGACTACATAAATAATTAAATTTAGCGTTGTAATGGATCTTGAGCATGTTTAATTAATTTAATTGCGTATTTTTATTCATTTAGGTTTGTTATTTATTATTTATTATTCTCTGTGATTTGAATGCATATTTTATTTGTTTAGCCAATAATAAAATAATTTTGGTAAATCCTTAGGAATGTGATCTTATTCGTTGAATAAATTTTCCCTGCATGATAAAAATATAATTAAAGGGCATATGTAAAATCACCTTAAAGAAGCGTGCTTACAATGGTTACATTACATGTATGTGCTCAAATTGGCTTTCAGGGAAGCATTCAAATGAGAAGGGCATGACCAAGTGCTGCTTCTACTTCGTTAACAATCGGAAGCCACAGCCTTTCGATCCCAGCAACTATTAACAGCAAATTGAAATCGATTACAAAAGCCCGGGCTTTTCTGCAAAATCAGTAGCAGCAGGGGGTTGCCATACCAAAAATCTTGAGCAGAAAAAGAAGGCACCCTGAAACAAAAACACCCCACATTTTCAATCTTTATCAAAATTGTTTTCAATGTAGGTGAAGCACACCAGGCCCTGACGCCACCCTCAGTTCACGCCTTCCAGATTTCGATAGCTTGCCATTATCATTCAAGAGTGATAGATATGTGGTTCAACCTTAGCCGACATCCACGGGGATAACAAGTTTTTATCTTTCTCTTATTGATCAATTTCAATGGATTAAAATTGTGGTGGATTACTCAAGGTTTCTAATCAGAATCTGTCTTACAAAGCAGCTCATTAGTCAGCCTTTATACTTCATCTTCAAGTCACGTGACTTGACGGTTAAGTCACTTGCACAGTTAAAACAAACTTAACTGATATATCTGCACCTTAACACATTTTGTAACTGACTTAACAACTCAACTGTCACATTAGCTAGAGCACTCCACCTGGATCAGTGATTTGGATCACCAAATCCCACAGTTTGGCTACATGGATCATTTGATTTTATTGTGATAGCACACTTGAGCAAAGATGGGAACAAATATGTTCATGTGAAAATAGTTACAATGTGGACAATGTTGCTTTGTGGATGTTTCTATTCAAAAGAGAAGTGATTTCATTACTGAGAGAGTAAAATGGGTGGGAGCAAGAAAGATTTGGGCGGATTAGAGGGAATGAAAGGCTAGCGAGTGTGAAGATAATAGAGGAATTTGGAGGTGTTGGTGAGTGGAGGAAATTTGGTTGCTATGTGTTGGCTGAAAGGTTAGAATATAAGTTAGTATCAAAAAATAATCTCATATTATGAGATTATGATTTTGTGAACGTTAACGCTAAAGTTAACTTATCCGTCGCTCCACCAAAAGGTAGTGTTTACAGTAGTCCAATTTGACTCATTGAGAGGAGAAATTTATCGGACACCATGTAAAGATGTGAGTCATAATATATAATTGTCCCTCAAATGTTTGATGACTGCGTGAAGAGCTTCCAAGACAAGGGATTTCTGTGAAATCCACTAAATCCTCTTTCAGTTTTCTTTCGGTTTTTGTCTGTGACCAGGATGAGTTTTTCCAGTAAAAAAATTGACATAATGGGATTACCTGGTATTTTAATAACTACAGGAAAATAACATGTAAAAGTTGTAAAAACTGTAGATTCTCCCTTGTTATGAGGGAACAGTGACATGTTTTTTCAGCAGAATCAAACTTGTCAAGCGCAACACAAATGATGTGAATTTGATATTTCTATTAAAATCAGTAGGAGAGCTGCATATAACCCTACAAGTTTTATTTGCAAGCAATCTTTAATCATTCTTTTACTTTCTTCAGGATTACTCTCAAGAAATTAGCTCCACATCAGAGCAGCATAAAAAGTCGAGTCAAAATCAATCATACAAAGTATAGCCACGGGCCAAGAGAAAAAATAAAATTTTAAAATTATGAGTTTTGGAGCATAAGAGGTAACCACTAGTTAGGGCTTGCCTATCTTTGGATTCCTTTTGGGGTGGTTCCACTATTGGGCTCATGTATCCTTCTAACAAACCCATTTTATAATATCCTTTTTTTCTCTTTTCCCTTTTTTCTCTTTACATTTTTTTTTTTTAAGAATTATTAGTTTTTATGTGTTGTAATCACAATTTCATTTAATTTGGAAAATGACATCTTGGACCAGGTAAATCTCCTGAGACCAAGGCACCCTTTTGGCTAAAAAGTCATTCTCACGGTCTCCCATCACCACTTTTTCTTTTGTGATTTTTTGATTATATTAATTTTTCTGCTACTACACTTTTTTTTATTTAAAAAAAATGATATGTGTACAACGTAAGACTCATTTAACATTAAATTTTTATCTTTTATATATAAATTAACAAGTTCAAAAAAAAAATTTGAAGTTTTTTAATGATTTTATAACTTATGGTTAATTTGCGCGATCCCAGCACAAAATTAAGTTGAGTAAAAGCTTCGTGTTACATGAAACAATATAAATATTTTTGTACATAAGAACTATCTGAACTAACACATTTGTGCATGTAAGTTGTCATGTGTGTATTTAAATTCACGAACTAGGGATATCACAATAATTGTTATAACTCGTGTTTTAAAATCTGTTCCGGTCTATCGATCTGGTCTGGGAAGAGGGTCAATGGTCAAAGGTCCAATCGGAGTTAATCAAGGTCGATTCGGAGTCAATGTTTTAACTATTTTTTTATTATTCTTTACAAAAAATATAAATAAAAAAATGAAAATCAATAATAAATAAATAAATAAAACCATACCAAAAATCCGCCTGATCCGGACCGATTCACCTATTGAACCGACCGATCAGTGAATTTTTGGCCGGTACACTGCCGATTGGTTTGGGAGATCACATGGATCATACTTTGGATCGGATATCGGTTCAACCAATCCGACCGACAGATCTTATCCGAATTTTTAATCATTGCTTATAACTAGTTGATAATCACCTGAACCCCCTATTTGCTTCAAATGCTGTTAGTTCATGATTATTCAGTGACCAACATTGTAGTTTATTATCATCTTAAATAATCATATGCTCTCTTTTTTTTTTCATAAATATTCTCTATTTTCATGATTCTTAACAAACGAGGTTCTTATCTTTTTACTACTTTAACGATGCCAAAATTACAAATGACTAATACTTATCGAAATGTAATTTTTTTACATGCCAGCCACGCAAAAAAATAAAATTAATTTTTTATTACCATTATTAGTCAACGATAATGTCATGAAGACATCACAAGGTGAAACTGTCATTTTAACCAACAAATATTTATCTACCAATTTTTTTATTCTTCTAAACAAACTAAAATAATAAAAAATTCCTTTTAATATGAATTATTATATTCCTAGATTTATTTATTCATGACAATATTGGTATTTTACAAGTTAAAAAATAGTGAATTATTACATTTTTATAGTTAAAAATAGTAAAATATCATTTTTTTTTTATAGTTAAAGTGTAAAATTATTAACTTCAATAATTATAGTTGTCGTTCGTGGCATAGTTGTAGCTGTAAAATGAGGGTAACCCTACAAAATTTACATGTATATGGTTATTGTATTTTAAATTTTATTTTTCCTCAAACTCCTACAATGGACACTCAAAATTATGGCGCGTTTACTAACTGAGGATCGGATTGGAATCAGAATTAAGAATTATTATCAAAACAAGTTGTTTGCTTGAGTTGTAGGAATCGGAATCCGATTCAACAACATTTTTATTGATGTGTTTATCTTGTCATTAGAATGAATTGTTAACAAGTTGCAAAAATGCTCTTAGCTAAAATTATTTTCTATTTCACTAATAAAATAAATAACATTATTTAAAATATATACTAATTTATTGTGCACTTGA